>JANLJB010000118.1:33016-108773 GCA_026212285.1 Bursera cuneata
GAAGCTTTACTATTCTTGAGATTGGTTTTGGGCTTTTCTTGCATAACTTAGGTGAAAGGTTAAGAAGGCCTCCTTCTGGGGGCTCTGGCATATAGAGAGGACCTCACCGTCATGTTATCTAAATATTTATTTATTTATTTTGCAGTGTTTATTAGCTGAACTGGCAGAAGTTTACGAAGCTTGTACCTCTTTTAACTCGCAGAAATGCTAAGGATTATTCTGCGGCAACTTATGCGCTACAGTGCGCTTTCTTAATTCTATCAAATCCTGATAAAAAGCAGCACAGACGTGGGTTTAACTCAAGTTATACAATCTCGCCTCTCTATCTAATAAAATACAACGTAACAAACATGCCATAAGGAGCAGGCTTGGTCTATTGAAATGATCACCAAGCACAAGCAACCATTGAGCAAGAATCACAACATTTGCATGAAAGCGTTTCCATGTGGGAATCAATGGATCACTTGACACCTGGCAGTGCCATATGGCATTTCATTATTGTTCAAATCTGGAACATGCATTTTGAATAAAAATATTCTAGAAGCAAATGAGTCACTCAGATTACGACACTTATCATAGGATGAGCGGCTAAGATTGAAGACATGTATTAAATATCCTATAAATATCCATAGTTACCTTTCTTCATTGTTCACTGTTTTGATTCATTTTATCACGTACATTTAGCTTGAACACTAGTTTGAACTATTATAGTTAATCGTTTCACTGATTTAGGGATCAAATGGTTAACATCGATGAAAAATTCGGCACCCATTGATATTTTCATTGTTTTATAATCTTGCTGACGTTCCTAGAAAGTTTTTTGGAGCCATAATTGAAAGCTCCATTCCCTCTTTTCCTATAAAGAAGAACCAACTATTGGACGAATAGCAACCAAACAACATCTCCAAACCACCGACTTAACACCCTCGCCATCATTTGAGGTCTGTTAGTTCTAGTTAAGTTCAATTATTACGAATGATTATACATAATCTATGCATCAAAACTCTTAGAATTCTAAGGTTCATTAATGTGTTAAGCAAATTTATGAACTTAATTTATGTTTCCAGAATAAAGGAATATATTTGTGACTTTACCGGAAACCAAAATACTCAGACCTCACTATCTTTATCACTCTCTTAACCTAACCTCAAAAAGAATTAGAGATAAGATATCAATGGAACGAATAACACATTTTAAAGAACGAACATTATCAACTTAAAGATGGACTATACTATGAATGTAGTCGGCCTTCATGCTAAGAAAACTCCAATAAGCGATATCTCTATCTGGAAAATTCGTAGTGATTGTATGGTCTGGAGTAGATGATGGTACATGCGTGCGGTAGAACCTCACTGCCGAAGCTAGCAAGAACGACCCACCCTCATAGATGTTTCACTATCACTACATGGCACAAGGAAGGACATGACCTTATCCCCAAGAGGAACAGAGGGCAATGCAATAGTACTCTCTATCTCATTCTATTTTGCATGCTGTAATGTATAATATAGGCCAAGGTGAAGGTGGGGTTGCAGGGCTATTAAAAGTAAGCACAACCCTCCGGGAATTGAGTCAAAGACAGCTACAGGGCTTGTCTTTTTCTTCAAAATGTTCCCAACATGAGTTTAGCACCCGTGTGCTTGGTCTTTATATCTCTTAGCTAACTGCCAATTGCCAACCACGTAGACTATATTTCAGCCTTGGATACATCTCATTCCACTTTAGGCATCGATTGATACTCCCTGCTTTTCTTACCAAATCGTGAGGTAAACCAGCAGCCAGCCACCAGAATTATTTTTCATACATATCCAATCACCAGTTGCCAGGTCAACAAAAAGCAATTAGCTAGCTTATGACAATCCCAATACTTTGTCTAGATTACTATGTGTTCAATATCATATTCATATATATATATATATATATAAAGCTTTCTGCTTGTATTCTGATACCATGCAAATAAAAGGTTGTAGTTAAAGGTAGTGTCTGCAGAGATGGGATTATATATAATTAAGTTGATGATGTATGGACTGGTGAAAAGGAAAGGCAGAGATGAGATTAGAGAAGAATATTGCAAGTGGAGCCCTTGGTAATACTGCAGAAGTATAAAGAAAGGTGAGGGAGGAGCAGATGAGATGAGAGTGTCCAGCCTCACCTGATGGGGTAGAGATGGTGGTGGTTAAGGCCACATGTTCCCCATAAATGCTTGAGACAAAGCTGAAGGGCCTGTTTATAAAGACTTCCCATTTTGCATGAACAGTTTTTTATGTCCCCTTGCGTAGCTCTCATTGTCCCCTTGGCTTTGGCCATGGTTCATGGATCTCAGCCTAACTTCCTGTACTCGTGGCTGTATGTTGGCCTTTGCCTGCAACCCCATAAAAGGCTACCTTCACCTTAATGTTAAATGCTATGTGACAGAGTGCCCCTATGATCTTTTTCTCCACCTTTCAAATTCAAGCGCAAGTACAGTGAATTTCCCCCTAGTAATTTGTTCCTATATATGATGAGGACCAAAGGTTGGCAAAGAAGGTCCCTGTTGCTAGCTGACGATATAATAAGCACAACAAGTCAATATGATTGAATGAGCTCTTTGAATTGTCCATTAATTTCTCGCTTGCCTTTGCTGCAGTCACGGCACAGCCAGCTGGGAGCTACCTATATGATTGTGCCCCGTTACCAAGATATCCATATATTTTTCTCAAGTACTGTTGGGTCAAATAAGTTCCAAGGCCATCTTCAGTTTCACTTTGTGAACCAGTCATAATAATAAATTATTCTTCCCATAAGTGTTGGCTACAGATCAACTACTGGTGCAGAATAACTTAATCTATGAAATGTTATCATCATAACAATTCAATTTCACCTAGCCTTCTTTGGATGTTGATGGTTAAATATTTACTCGATGCTCGGGAAGCCAACTTGCAGCTTTCACCTTCAGCTAATAACTGCTGTCCAGCACTTTGTGCGTACGCATAAGCCAGCGTACCAGTTGTAATAAATTTTAAAGTCTTGTGTGTTGTAGTTGTTATACTTACTTTGCCCGATACTTTTGTATACTTTTATACAAGACAATTGCTATATATGGAAAATGATAGTACTTGAAAGCTAGAGTGAAATGACAGTTCCGTGGTACATCTCAACTTTAGCCATCTAAACTTAGTGGAGGACAAGCGGTTGCCTCATCCCCTTCACACAAAAGCCTAAGGCTCTCAAGTTGATCTGAGTGAGCCATTAATCTTAATCTTTCCCGTTTATCAGAGTTCCGGTCAGTAGATAACATGTTATGGTAATGGAAGCACTTACTGAGCTTGCCACTGGTTGATAATGTCATTAACATGTAAGCGTGGTGGAAGATCCTTTGTAGTTAAGAAAATTGAGGAGTATTTTGCAGTTGCAGAAATGGAGACAGGGCTGTCTTATAATCTAATTAGCATACAAATCCAGCATACACCGTGAAGAGAAAAACACAGAATAAAAAAAGAACTTTTACAAATCAAATTGTGATTCCTAGCACTGGCAACAGAAAACTAAACCTGGAAGCTTACAAACATCCTCTTAACTATCACTGTCATTTATTAGTTTCCATTCTAAATGGCTCCCAGAATGGAGTCTTTTTGCTGAAAAACCTTCCTACCAGCTTTGAATCCAATAATTTTATGGCTTCCTCAGATTTGATGCATCTGGGTGTTTTGTATTGGTTGACAGAAGATCCCTGATATACACAGAAATCCATGAGTGCATCAAATGTTCCATGTTTCACCACCCTTATCTCTAATGGTCCGATGGACTTGTCCTTTTTCCTGCATCTTCTATACACAGAATCCAGTGCTTCTTCCACTGTGGAGCAGCATTCCTCCATTATGTCTTTATCAAGCTCTGGCAAGTCACTACTTCCTTTCATCTTAAGCTCCCAAAATAGTACATAGTGACCGGGAATGGAGGAAGTGTCAGCATAGCCAGTGTATTCAGTAAGGAGGAAGCCAAGAGGCTCAATAAGCAGCTTTGCTTGTGTCACTGCCTTCAATAAATCTTCTTCATTGGTTTTGTCTGTGTCAATGCTTAAAACCACATTTCTCCTTTGCACAAAGCGAAATTGAGGAGCATTGTTGTGAAAGCCAGTTACCATGAGAATGTCACCAACTCTGTATCTATATAGGCCTGAAAAGAAGGAAAATTTAAATGAGAAAATGAGAACTACATTTCTTTTAAATCTCATGTATAAACTTATTGGTTTTTCATATACAACTGAACCATGCCTAGCATCTAGCTTTCTGTAGCATTTTCTGACTTTTGGAAAGAAGTTGATTACATGAATTGAGTTGAAATGGTTGGCTTTTAAGCAGATTTATATTATTTTACTGGTACATTGGACAGGGGTGGGTAATCTTTATGGATGAGGAAACAAGGAAGAAGATTACATGAGAAGTTTTTGTTTCTCCCGGGACTGAATTTGACAATTAATTTCATCATAAACAAACAACAAACAAAAACGAGGCAAGTGGGTCAGATTCAAAGAGGAAAAAACTCACCTGTAAAAGTTGTGACAACAAGCTCATAGTAGTGACCAAGCTTCACACCCATGAGATCTATAGTCTCAATAGCTTCCTTTCCATCCTCTTCATGTATGCAATTCCGCTCAGAAACACCATTGCAGCGTACGTGTTGAGTCAATTCTCCATCATTTTTCTCCACAGGTAAGAACTCAAAGTAGGCCATATTAGGGAGAAGGGTGTAAGAGACATCAGAAGGCTTGCTTAGTGGTTTAAAGTTGATCCCAAAGTAACATTCAGAAGAAGCATACATGGTTGAAACTAGAGGAAGCCCACCACTGTAAAATTCAAGTGTTGGGATGTATTGGGCCATAGAACCTGTAACAATGACTTCAATGTACTTTGTTCTAGGCCAAAGCTTTTTAATTATCCCTTCCCATGATTTCCCACTAAACTCATACTCTATCAAGTCTGCCAATTCTTGATTAGGGTTGCTAAGTATTAAAGATACAGCACTTCTGCAGCTGAAGTCAGTGATCCAGTCACTGACATGACCAGTTCTTATATTGTTGCATAATTCTTTCCAGTAATCTTCCAAGAACTTTATAGCACGAAGAAAAGCTGATGCAAAAACTGCACCAACCCTTAGAACTTCATCACGCTGTACTAAACCACAGAGTAACTGGCTGTACATACTCTGCTTGCTGTCTGGACACAAGATGGTGTCATCAGGACTTGTGTAAATATTGTACCGGTTGAAAGGCCTTTTCCTGAAGTTATTGCTTTTATAGTAGCTGGTTAGGACGGGCCTTGCCATCAAACCAGAGGGAGTACTAATTTCTGGTTTTATGAATAAGAGGTACATTGCTTTGCCTTGGTCCAAGCCTTCCACATACCTGTAATTAGAATATGAAAACGGAATTTTCAGTAACTTGGTTTTCACTGTTACATTCATTTTAAAGTATAAGTTAAATCGGTGATTGGGGAGAATATTCTCACTTGTTCATTACAGGTACAAGCATGTTATAAAAGAATGTCTTTCTGTCCAAGTCTTCAGCAGTTGATGGCATCATTTTCGGCTGCCCCCCCGAAGTTCCGGAGCTGCATCAAAGATGAATATAGTTACTTTGATGAGATATTCAGAGAGAATTATTGCAGTATACTCAGACCGACTATAACCAAAAATGAAAAATAAAAAATAAAAAAAATTAAAATTTGCACCTGGTGAGGAACTCAGTAATTGGTTGAGCTGAAATGATCTCTGATGGTTCTCCATTGGCAATTCTCTCTATGTAAGGTTTGATATCTTCATAATTCACCACAGGAACTTTCTCCTTGAAAAGTTCCTCACCACAGAGGCCATTGAGAAAGCCTCTAAGATATTCTGTATTCTCATTTCGAGTTAGTATCTCCTTGAGTACCAGTTGTTGTATCTGATATGCATTTGTTGTCAGGTCCTCCAACAGCTTCATGCCAGCTTCATCGTCATTTGGATCAAAGTCTGGCAACATCCTTGGAAGTAATGGCTTGCAACAATGAAATGTGTCCTTCAGATTAATGTTTTCGGTAGCTCTAGAACACTTCATGAACCGCTGATTTAATCTAGAAACCAAAGAAAAAGAAGTGAAAGTTGGGAGTTTTTTTTTTATCAGATAAGAGCCTGGAGCCAGTCTCTGAAGCTTCTCCTCTCTTTCTGTCTAAAACGTAAAAAGTATAGCCCTATCAGCTAGAGCAAAAACAAAGAGAATGATCAGAGAACAAATGAAGAGAAACTACTGCAGAGCAATTTATGGGGTATGCTTGCTTTGCTCTCATATTTAAATTAAAAGGCCTCTCTGTCTCTCTCTTTCGCTATTGAAATGTGTTCCAAGGTAGCTGCTGGTGAGAGTGTGAGGGCAAATGATTAAATAGCAGATCCTGGTGGGGATTTTTAAAAATGATTTATATTCAAAAATCTCATAACAAAAGTAAATGGAAGGAAATGTAAGGGAAGCAGAGGCTATAGAGGTCCTACACACGTGGCCTTGTCTAGTAAGCTGTGATTAGATGCAACTATGATTGGTCAATACTAGCTAAAGGCTACAAGTTCCTATTTTTCCATTTCAGCTTGTTATGGAATCAAATAAACAAATTCTTGTAGAACTTCAAACCCAATCACTAGCTGTGCTTATATGTTTAAGATAAGCTTGGTCAGCGATGATTAAGTACTCAAATCATTAATGCCAATGTTGTAAGGAGTACTGACTTAGACAAGCATATGAAACAGAAAGAAATAATGATTAAAAAACCAGAAAGTCATGCTAGATTTCCAAGTACCCATGAAAGAATAGGACAATGTTGCAATCATAGCATGCTCACTTTACAGTTTTTATGTCTTGGAAAAAATTTTAAGTGACTAAAGTGTATCACGACATTTACATATTTATTATCTTATCATATATTTATTCATTTTTCTTTTATTTATATAATTATATGATGTTTTAAATAAATTTATATGTAACTGTATTTTATTAGAATAGCATATGGATGAGGGACCGCATGATATGATCATCCTACCTAAGACTCTGGTTAAAAGATGGTAACCAGAAACACGGAAACGACATTTTTCAGAAGAGGAGTTTTGGCATTTCACCATATATGGTTTGCTAGTTGTTAGAGAGATTTTAGGTGGCATAACACATGGAAATATGCATGAAAGTGCAGAAGATTGCACCGTCTATGATCTCATTAAACTGTTGCTTATGACAATTTTGGCTAAAAAATGTGCAGGGAAACAAGAGGGGTCTATATGGCTGACACTCTTATTGGTTTCAAGCTGACAAAAGACTGTCTGCAATGTGATATGGAAATTTTCCACCACCAGGCATGTTCTGAGTCCCACACAAATAGACTTCTGTTGCTATACGAAAATGAAAATCTTTTTCAAGATAATGACTTCAGTTAGTTTTATATATCATTGTTTAAACTCTCAAATCAACATCTAATAAGGCTCGTTCAAGGCTGCTGATTAAAGAACGTGATTTGCAATTTCCAAAACCATAACTTACATAATAATATCATCAATCTAAAATAATGGTCAGACTACAATGTCTGGACATTTTTTCAGCATCAACGTCTCAAAATAATATATCAATGGTAAACGTATAACATTATTCAAGGTTATATTTGTAATACTTAATAACAGACTAATGATAATATGAACTGTAATACAGAGTATTAGATTTTCAATATATAGTAAACTATCAGTTTAAATGTTTGTGTACAAGCTTTCTATTATATAGGGTATACGAGGCCTACTCACAAGAGGCTTTAGTAGTCACCATCTATGTTCACTGGTTTGGTTGTTGTCTTGAAGAATGTAGTAAGAAAAGTACTCCAGCTTGAACTTGAATGAGACTTGTTTCACACAACAATGGGAGCACTTCAGAAAGCAATTTTAAGCAATACTTGCAGTAATTTTCGCGTTGATATTCGTGTCTACAGGAATAGTTCTGATATCAATTCCATAACAGTCACATCTCGCATTATTAGGGAATGAAATCCTGAATTCATACAAAACTTTTGGGTTCTCTCAAACTAGATAAATGTGTTTTGGGTCAAAGACTAAGCTCAAAAACAAATCCGTGAAAATAAATAACGATATCTACTTCATCGTTTCCGAGATGAGATGGTTGGTAAAAATAGCATCTTGTGTGCGGTAGGAGGTTCCCCACACTTTTCTAACTTACCGTAACACCAGAAAACCAGTTGGATTAGAGATGATTTGAATCTCTTGAGAGTGAGCAGAAACATAAAAGGTATTTAGACAGAAGGTGTCAAGCTAGCGAATCATGAGTCTTTTCAAGGACCCTACAATGGAATCATCAAAATTATGATTGGAGACCGACCATTAATGGAACCAAATTTTTATTGGAATTTAACCAGGAAGCCTCTTAATGAAGGCACGTTGGGTTATATATTTTTCTGGACTAAAAGTCAAGAAAGTGTTTTGCTTGCAGCTGAGGCTGGCTGGCTCTAGGTAATTGAAGGATTTGAGGACAAATAGACTACTATTTTAAGCATATGATCATCAAACAACTACAGAGAAGCCATGCCCCACTCCTCTCAAGTCTCATCTGTCTAGGCTTCCACCCATCTAGCCATGAGATCCAAACCACTTTTTATCTTTTTTAGGAAAAGACAACACTCCATATGGAAATTTTACACAAAAATTGGCTCACTAAGCAGTATTGATTTTCTTCAACTAGTTTTTTATTTTATGAGTAACGACAGAAATCTCACCTACTATCCCTAGCTAGATCCAAGATCTTGAGATAAATCTCAGTTACACAAATCACTAAATCAAATTGTTTTTTAGTTAGCATGATTTGTATACGAGATGTCTGACCAATTTATATATAGTTCATTCTAAATTCTCCCTTTAGTATTGGATGACCCTCATTTGTGTTAGATTTTTTCTCGTTAGTGAGAGGGACCTTGATACTTAAGAAAATCATTTTCCATATATCTAGAGCAGATTTGTGTATATTCTATGGTGGTTTGTTCCTTACAGAAGTAGAGGGTCATAGTTGATGTAAATGTAGCCACATGAAGGAGATGTTACTGCTGCTAAGACTAGGCCGTCATCTAAGCACTGATCCCTAATAATAGTATTTGAAAATGAAGTGTTGTTTGGTAAGCACATTGAAGAGGATTAAGAAATAGATAATCAATGGTTATGAGGACTTGCATATCGGGATTTGCTAGATTTTGTTTCATGTTCAAACAAAAAACTAACTAGGTGTCTTATGGAGGGGACAAAATGCCCTTCAAATGGGCAGAGGAAGAGGAGCAAAACAAGGGCACCCCGCAAGCTTGAGGTTCAGGATCGATCTCTCCCTACTACCCTCTGTTGGTATGCATGCAGATGTATTAATATTTCATCATTGACCAACAAATTATCATTAGTAGATATTGATGATAGCCCGTACAACATATGTTACTAATTAATCAGTAAATTTTTGGGATCGATATTAGTTGTTGGATTAGTTTAGCGGTGCACTTAACTCGCTCATGATCACCTCAGGTTACAATTATTAGCCAATTTGAATGTAGTGCATGGCGTGGAAAATTGTGTAAACCAACTTGCACTTGCTTTGGTTCTGCTACAGGTAGCATCTTGACCAGTATTATTAGTATATGTAAATTGGAAGATTTAACTGAACTGTCCCTATTACAAGCCTACGCATAGACTGCATGCAGATGCAGTATTCCTTCTGATGTAAACCTCCTCTTCCTCCCATTTGAATAAGATTTCAACTTTCCCTATTAATTATATGCATTATAATATGCATATAGTGCGAGCCCAGCTATATATAAATAACAATCAACGTATAATGAAGCAATTGATCCCGATGCTGACCTTGATTTGCAGTGCTCATAAATGGCAGCCTCGCCAGTTCATGATTTCTCAATATTCAATATCCTTGTGTGGACTCCACTATTAATTTAGAAATTAAGTATTAAAATTATTCTTCAATCGTTTCTTGAAAGGTTCCCTCTCTACAGCCACTGAAATCCCACGTAAACTCTTCAGCGGAGCAGCCAACGGGAGGCATCTTTCATTTCAGAATGCATCTTTGTTTACCTTTTGAGGTGTCTCAAATGTCGAAACCTCTCTCTCTCTTTCTCTCTCTCTGTTAGCTAGCCTCTTCATGGCGTGGTTGCCCGTTGGCGATTTCATAGTTTTGTGGTTGGTAATGGTTATTGTATTATAAATGCCTTTTCGTGAACCTGCGGCTATTTGTTACTATTCGTACGTAATGCCAAAATCGAAAATTTCTATGTTAACCCAATACAATAACATACATATTATATGATTCACTCTCTAGGTGAAAAATACCATATCACTTAAAGATAAATTTATTTAGAATAATAAAAAATCATATTCTTTAAACTTTAAATAAAAAAAGGTTTCCTCATTTTGATCAACCAACAAGATGATTCTAATTAATACATATAACAAAAGAATAATATTTGAATAAGTGAAGAGTTAACGAGAATAAGAGTACTATAACGTAGCTAATTGCGAAAGAAAATCAATCAAATCATATGATATATAGCCTCGAATAATGGATTAATTTTGAAAAGTATATTAGTTTACATTTACCATGAAAACTTTAGATTTAAAATTGTCATTTATTTTGTAAGTGAAATAACTTCAATGATAAGATAGATTATATACGCAATATAGGGTAATAACTAATTAAGGATTGCTTAATCACAAATTAAAAAATGTTTGTCGAAGCTCCTCTACAAGCAATTACAATTAGAACTGAAAAATCTTAACTAATTATTAGTTAGCATTGAGTGTAGCTTATGCCTCCAACACATTAATACTCTTGAATTTCAACTTTGCGTCAATGAGTGGTTTGACTCCATTTTAATTACTTTCAACATCTTAAGCACAAGACATTGACCGAAATCACCAGATCCAAGAGCCCCCATTAGGGTTTATTAATATTTAGAAAAAATAAATAAAAATAAAAAAAATTGGTCAAGTTGGGGAATTATAGAAGTGGATTTTAATAAGTCATCCATGGTGTGAAGGGTCACATGAGCCCATTGCTTCTATTAATGGCCAGGAGCCAGGACGGTGAGAGCTGGCAATATTCAATATCCATGGACTATGTGTTATATGCTTGATCAAATTTTGTTAAGGTAATCATTGGAATGTGGGTAATTAATTACTATTAATTTCCTCATTGCCTGCATGTGACATCACAAAGTAGGGTTGAATTGATTCAATATATATAATTAAAATTAAAATCACAACAAGATGAGAGACATTAATTCACAATTGTTTGAATAGAGTAAAGCAAAGTGTGTGTGTGTGTGTGTGCATGTTACTGTTGATAGAGCCCAAAAGAAAGCACATGAGATGAGAGAGTTCAAAATTGTTAAAATCAAAATTAATTAATGTTTGAAGGTGAGGTGATGCACATGGCAAAAGAGACAGCTTCAGCTTTATTTGAAGCCAAGGCAAGGCCCCTTTCATCAGGTTACTGTGGTCCAGTTCCACCCACTGCCTTGTGGGCATCTCATCTTCTATCCTAATTGAGGTCACATTTTAATGGTTTTGATATTGTGCATTATTATTATATTTTCTTCCTTATCTCATCAGAAGTAAGTTGAAATGCATATAATATATATTAAATATGAGTGAAGCTACTGTGACGAACCTTCCAAACTAGCCTCAAAACGTCAACAACTTAAAATGTTGATATGCTTATGGGCATTACTAGGCCCAACATAGACGGCCCATTTATTGCATTTAAACCTAAACTAGGAAAAAAGTGGTACTGTAGACAAGCCCACATATATTATAACCAGTAACTACATTCCCTTCCCAAATGGCGTAGTGACGCTTTTTAAGGACTTAAATGGGTGGGATGTGTTTGAAAATTAAATGGAATGCGACTCCGTAATTATGAATTCTTAAGAAATCAAGTTCAGGCTATTCAGCCTTTGATGATTCTTTTCCTATAGTTCATGTATTTTATGTAGAGAGCTCAAAAGTAAGCTTGTAATGATAGTTTATGAAACTTCTTAACTTTCTATTATTAACTCGCTAAATTTCAGAATAGTGGTACACTATAAATTTGCTTACAAATGCAAAGCTACAGATTCTGTATACGCAGATATTTACAATATAATGTAACATAGTAATATTACTCAAAATTTTAGTACTTAGGGTCTCCTAATAGTGTAATTTTTTACGTTAACGAATAACCACGAGTTGTAAGATGAATGTTCTTTTGTTGATTTGCGAGACTTAAAATTGCATAGAGTTAGAACACTGTGAGAAAAACGAAAACAAGAACAAGAAAAATAAACCGCAAGAAGGAGAGAAGGGAAGAGCAAAGGCGGAGGGAGGTCTGCTGGGCTTTTACGAACTTGTTTTGTTTCCTAATATTTCCAGAAGTTCTGTTTATTATTATATCTCCAAAGGCGAGGGCTCCTGTTGAATGATTTATAGTTGATTGATTAATTACTATTTAGATTTTCAAACGTTGAGATGGCCGAGTTGGTCTAAGGCGCCAGATTAAGGTTCTGGTCCGAAAGGGCGTGGGTTCAAATCCCACTCTCAACAACAACCCCCTTCTTCAGAACGGTGTCGTTTTTAATTTTTTATTTCGTTTTTGTTTTATCTTTTTCTTTTCATATTTATTTTTTAATCTTTCCTAGAACGGTGTCGTTTTTATTTTAAAAAATTTTTCATTTCGTTTTGTTTTATCTTTTTCTTTTAATATTTATTTTTTTAATCTAGAATGGTGGAGTTCTATTTTTTTATTTATAGAATGGTGGCTGTAGATGACAATTTGCGACCTTCCTGCATAATGTCTAAAATACTCTCATATAGTCAACCGAGTTCAAAGCACCAAACAATTCCTTTTACTGATTACAAAGTCCAGGCAATTGAACTAAGGTCTACTAGAAGCATTTCCACTACAACGATCAAGCACCATGAACAATATTGCACAAATGGACGCACTACCAAAGTTGACAGATCTCAGTAGAAGAAAGAAGCATGATCTTGGATACCTCAGTAGGCGTAGCATTGCCTCGTAAGAACTAATCACGGGGCTTATGTCATCACTAAACGAGCCTACCTTAGCTCTCTTAGCGATCAACAACCACCAATTCTTTTATCTCAACATTAGCCAACTCCAACGGCAGTGTCTCCAGACAATCCAACCAACAAATTATATCTCCTTCACCCCATATGAGCTTAAACAAAACAACTTAGGGATAGAATTCTTTCCAACCGTTTTACTTGGTAACGTACTTTTTACTGACTTGATCGTAGGAGGGTTATCGGTGAAACATCTTGCAACCCCTTGATCGTTTATTTTTGTGCAGAGAGCCATTCCTATTCTCTAAGATTCGTTACATGAAGCTTTGCAGTTTGCATACAGAGAAGGTCGCACGGTAAGTAACCGACTAACCATACAACTGCTATCACCATATTTGGAGCAGACATAACCATACTTTGTTCCGGACCACCGAAAGAATCAAGGAAAATCATGTCTGTCAAATTCCTTGTAGAGCAGCTGCTAACCTCAAGTCACTTTGTCCCCATTTTTTTTTCCTGAAAAAAAGAGATAGTGATAGTTTTTTGCCAAGTCCTACCAAATTCACTCCATATGCCAACAACTGATTTCTCTAAGGATCTCGGCCTACCTAACCGTTCACAAGGGCAAAACATCTTTTTATTTCGCTTATTCCATGTGTCAAATCTGTTAATGCTGGTGCTGATTTTTGGTATCAATATTTGGCGCTCTATGTGGGAAAACTGATGACTAGCTCGTGTTCCCGGTTTCTAAGTTAAGACATCAATCCTCTTTAACTACTTTCCACCCATAAACCATGACATCACCAATATGAGGTGGAACAAAAACAAGCATCACTCAAAGTGATGCTGTAGATGACGGTAGAGCATTCAACCAACAACGCACCTGACGTACCAACACCCAGCGAATCAACAATGTGGAGCAACAAATGCGAGCCCTTCACGACCACCAAATCTGCGTCAATGCAACAGTCGAAGAAATTCTTGCCTTGAGCAAGGCACAACAATAGGATTCATTATTTTAATTGAATCTAGTAATTATTTTAAGGTATTTTAAGACAAATCATCAACAACAGCAAGGCCTAAAGTCATTATTTTAAGACAAATTTAGTAATTGAAAATAATTTATAATATGAATATAAATCTAAAATCATGAATCAATTAGGGCATTTTTGAACTTAAACCATTATATTTTTTTTTACGATCACATCAATTTTTTAAAAATGTATATGACATTTTACACTTTTATAATTTTTTTTCAGAAATTTATTTATAATTACTTTTTTTCTAAAATTATTAATATTTTTTAAAATTGGCGAGCCAGGCCGGGCCATTGGCGGGTCTAGCCAGGCCGCTCTCTTTGGCTTTGATCCTGACCTACCTTTGGCCTAAGCTTTCACACTACCTGTATTATAGCGGATACACCAGGTTGGTATACTATAGGCCTAACCTTTTGTCACCTCTATATGGAATAAAAGAATATATATTTTTTTTAATTTTAAATTTTCTATAAAGGTGTCCTTTTATTTTAGTTTTTATTTAATCTAGGGTTTTCTTATAACAATGTCATTATGTTTTCTATTATATTATATTTATGTTTTAAATCTAGGCTTTTCCTTGAATGATATCACTAACCGCCCTTACCTTTTGTTTTAATATCACTCATATGAGGCTTTTGTTTTTTTTTTTTTTTTGCTATCCTGAAGTTTTTGAAAAATCTCTTCTCATGTCTTTCAGTTAAAGATTCTGTTACAATCAAATGTTGAAGGGCAAATTGGTATTTGTTAGCTACCAAAAAAATAAATAAAAGTTATAATACCCATACTTGTCTTCGTATATTTCATATAATTATATTATAAAATATTAATAATTTAATGAAAACAAAATATAAATAAATATGTAAACATAAAAATAAATAAAAACCATCAAAACATAAGTTTTTTTTTTTAATAATATTGTCAACAAATAGTATATAATAAATAAAAAAAGCATTCTCCATTTTTAAAAAATACATAATCTCTTTTAATATAAACCAATCAATCAAGCCAAAATTTAATCAATATTTGGTTGCGCCATTAATACTCACCATAAATATAAAATAAATAATTTTGTAAAAATAAATGTTAGAATAAAAAATTAAATAAACAGAATAAAAAAATCTACTGTAAAAAATAATCATATACAAATAAATTGACAATGTAACAAACAAAAAATATATATATATATAAAAAGAGAAAAATATATTTTTAAGGTTAATTTTAATCATTTTTTGTATATTACTGTTTTTTACACTGATTTTTTGTTATGCTTGTTCAATTATTTTATTCTAAATTTGTTATAAGGATTATTATTTATAAAATTATTTATTTTATCTTTTCGATGAGTGTTGATTATGCAATCAAATTTTGATTGAATTTTGGCTTGATTGATGCATTTAGATTTAAAGAGATTATTTATTTTATAAAAAATGAAAAATTAATTTTTTTACTTATTATTTAATATTTTATTGATAATATTATTTTAAAAAAATGAAGAATGATTTATTTACTTATTATATAATATTTTATTGATAATATTATTTTTTAAAAATTATATTTGAATGATTTTTTATTTAGTTTTATGTTTATATATTTATTTATATTTTCTTTTTATTAAATTGTTAATATTTTATAATATAATTTTTTGTTTACATTCAATAAAGATTAATTTCTTTTTATATCATTCATTGATTAAAAAAAAAATTAATTGAAAGATTTGAGAATTGATTTTTTTTAAAATTTAAGGGTGATAAAATTAAAAAAAATTTTAGACAAGGATCTGAGATAAGATTTTAAAAAAAAATTGAGGATGACAAAAAAAAAAAATGACAAAAATCCGTATTAGTTATATGGAGGCCAAAGCTATGGTGGTTAGTACTCGTATTATTTCGATTCGTTTGCGAGCGTATAAGGAAGAGAGGAAGACGAAGATCCAGAGCAATGGTGAGTGATGCTCATCTATGAACAATGTGTGCAAACTCCACGCTCAACTCCTCAAAACCGGTTTCCACCATGCCCCATATTTCCTCCACCGTCTCCTTCTATCATGCGCCGCCTTTGCACCGCATAGCTTATCATACGCACGCTCCCTGTTTGCCCACATTCCATCTCCCGACACTTTGGCCTACAACACTATTATCAGGGCCCATTCTCACTCCTCTCCTATCCATGCTATCTCTTTCTTCTTCCACATGCGCCGTGCTGGCGTTTCACCTGATCACTACACTTTCCCTTTCGTTCTCAAGGCCTGCTCTTCTCTCCAAGTGGGAACAGACCTCCATTCTTTGATAATAAAGCTTGCTTTTGACTCTGATATTTATAATCTCAATGCGTTGATTAATTTTTATGGGTGTTTGGGGTCTGTTGGTCTTGCTTGCAAAGTGTTCGATGAAATGGCTATGAAGGACTTGGTTTCCTGGTCTTCGATGATTTGTTGTTATAATAACAATGGTTTGTGGTACGAGGCTTTGGATTTGTTTAAGCAGATGCAGTTAGTTGGGAACGTAAAGCCAGATGAAGTTACAATGCTGATTGTCATATCTGCTGTTTCGAGTTTAGGGGCGTTGGAGTTGGGAATTTGGATCGGTACTTTCATTAGACGGAGCGGGTTGAAGCTTACTGTTTCACTGGGTACTGCATTGATCGATATGTATTCGAGATGTGGATCTGTTGATCATTCGATCAGAGTGTTTGATGAAATGCCCCAGAGAAATGTTTTGACATGGACGGCATTGGTTAATAGTCTAGCGGTGCATGGCCGCAGTAGGGAGGCCTTGGCTGCGTTTTATCAGATGAAGGAATACGGTTTGCGTCCTGATCATGTTACATTTCGTGGTGTTTTGATGGCCTGTAGTCATGGTGGTTTAGTTGCGGACGGATGGCGAGTTTTTGATAGCATCAAGAATGAATATAACATGGAACGGACACTTGAGCACTATGGCTGTATGGTTGATCTACTTGGTCGTGCCGGCTTGGTCAATGAAGCCTTTGACTTTGTGGAAAAGATGCCCACTAGACCTAACGCAGTTATTTGGAGGACTTTGCTTGGAGCTTGTGCAAATCATAAGAATGCTGACTTGGCGGAGAAAGTAAAAGAAAGAATACATGAACTAGATCCTAATCATGATGGTGATTATGTGCTTCTATCAAATGCATATGGTGGAGTTGGTAAATGGTTTGAGAAGGCAGAGGTGAGAACTTTGATGAGGGAGAAGAGAATCAGCAAGAAACCTGGCTACAGTTTTCTAAATGTGGATGGAGTTATTCATGAGTTTGTATCGGGAGATAATTCTCATCTCAAATCAGATGAAACTAAAGATTTCTTAGTTTCCATTATTCATAGTCTTAGAATTGAAGGTTATATTCCCTGTACGTCCAACGTGTTACATGACATAGAAGTGGAGGAAAAAGAGCATAGTCTTAGTTATCATAGTGAGAAGTTGGCAGTTGCTTTTGCGCTTTTCAGTTTTAAAGATAGGAAGACCATTAGGATTATGAAGAATCTTCGAATTTGTCATGACTGTCATTGTTTCATGAAGCATGTTTCGCATAAGTTTGGCAGAGAAATTATTGTACGGGATCGAAATCGTTTCCATCATTTTAGTAAGGGATGCTGTTCTTGCCAAGATTATTGGTGACAAAATCTCAACTTCAGCCCTCTGCAACAAGTAGATGATTTTTCCTAGTGTATATATTCATGTAACACATTTCGCATACATGTTTTAATGGAACTGAATCTAAATTTGTTGATTGTCCATTAGTAGATGAGTCTCGGTGGCTACTTCAATGGAAACATATATGTTCTACTTCCTGCCTAGAGTAAATTCCTAGCCAAAATGGTGGGGCAAGTAAGTCGTATATCAGAATCTGAAAGAAAGATTAAACATTCATAGATTTTACATATATCACAACCTTGAACATATTGTGCAAAATTAGAGGAATGAAAGATGTCCCAGACTTGAGTTTATTGTAAGTGATTTTTCCTTCTTGATGGACTAATTTAACGGAAGTTTTTATCTAGATTCTTCCATATTCATTTGTAGTTTTGTGGATTCTTCCATATTCATTTGTAGTTGTGTGGATACTTCCATATTCATTTGTAGTTGTGTGGATTCTTCCATATTCATTTGTAGTTGTGTGGTATTTTTTTCAGTAGTGTGTCTTGAATGCTCTGATCTTTTACTTTTCTGTTTCTAGTACATTTCTAAGTAAACTTTCACCTATATTCTAGGAGAAAGTATTGAGGCTGTAGATTCGTCTAAATCTTGCTTTGCATTGTGAATTTGTGATTGGTCCAAATAATACATAATAAATCAAAAGTCATCCTCAAAGGAGAAGAAATGTGTAGAAAAGCAAGCTTGTCTTTCTATCATTCTAGAGGAGTCCATAGTTGCTAATCGAAGTAACAAATAACCAAATTTTTTTGTTGAACCTCTATGTTCGTGATTAAATTACACTCATTTGTTATTAACAATAATATTTAATTAATTTTAATATGAGAAATGTTTTAAATAGGATAAAGTAAGAAAATCAGGTACCTAAAAGAAATATAATGTTTATTAAATAATGTGCACGTAATTCTTTATGAATATGCAAGTTTAAATTTTTTGGTTCGGACTTTAAATGATATAGCTTCTATTATATTTGTATTCATTTAATATAATTTATTTATTTTTTTTGGTCTCATCCAGTATTATGAAATTATGGAAGTTTATAAAATATGATTTAATTTTCAAAATTTTTTATAGAAGAATGTATGTATGTGTAAACAATTTAAATAAATCATCTTCAAAAGAAATTTTAATTTTGTTTTCTATTTTATAAATAATTATCTAAAAAATATTAGAATACCGAATAAATTCTGAGAAGCACCGCCATTCGAACTCGAGTACCGACCTTGGTAAGGGTAGAAAAGGAAATTCAAAAATTTTAGTTCCAATAGACGATATATATCCCTGGTGAAAAGTCGCCCTAGACACCTCCATTGAGTACAAAACAAACGGCTGCGATCTAATGACTACCCGAGATCCAACGGTCTACATCTCTCAGCTAGCCCTTTATATACATCCTAATAAGGCTTCGCCAACACTTTCTAGCGCCCTCGAACGGCTTTAGGGTTTCTGTTCTCTCTGCAAAGACTTCCTTTGATCGATCAAAATGGTGAGTGAGAACCCACTTAAACGGCTTCATGCTTTGTACGAAGCCGCATCGTTTGCATTTTTTCACCTTCTTTGTTTTGTTTATCTTCACAGGTTCTTCAAAACGACATCGACTTGCTTAACCCTCCAGCAGAGTTGGAGAAGAGGAAACACAAGCTCAAGCGGCTCGTTCAGTCCCCCAACTCCTTCTTCATGGACGTCAAGTGCCAGGGCTGCTTCAACATGTAAGATTTTTAACTGATGTAATTTCATGACGCTGCCTGTAGTTTTGTTCACTATAACGTAGACAATACTAATTTTGAATTTTCATTCCTAATACTACTATTTTCCTGATTAGGGTTTGGTGGGGGGGTTTAGTTTCGAATTCGAGTTAGCTAGGGTTAAAATGTGGACTGTTGTGCGATTTATTGAAATTGTAAGGGGTTAGATGATATTTGTCCCGTTAGTAATTAATTTTTTTGGGTGATTTAACTAAAGGGATTGAAAAATTATTGGTTTGTTTGTAGTTTTGTTCACTATAGCGTAGAGAGCCCTAATTTTATTTATTTATTTTGAAAAATAACTAGTTTCTTGATTTGGGTTGGTGGGGTTTAGTATCAAACTCGATAGCTAGGTTTAAGTTAAGGGCTGTTGTGAAATCATCGAGGTTTTAAAGGAGTTAGATGATATTAGGGTCTGTATGGTTTTTTTCTCTTGTTTGTTTGTGGGAAACTAAATGGAGTAAAAAATGGTTTGAATGCAGAACGACTGTGTTCAGTCACTCACAGACGGTGGTGGTGTGTGGGAACTGCCAGACAGTTTTGTGCCAACCAACAGGTGGGCGTGCAAGGCTTACGGAGGGTTGCTCTTTCAGAAGAAAGGGTGACTAAGACTGAGTTTCTTTACCCTGTTGTGTTGATTGGTAATATTGCTAGTAGAGTTGCTACGGCACTGTGGGATATGGATAGCATTGTCATCATGGTTTCAACCAAGAGATTGCCAGCCCTTTTGTTATTTTCCTTTTTTTTTTTTGGGTTCTGGATTTTGGTTCAATATTAATTTTGATGTGTAATTTTGTTTAAGACAAGTTTTGGATCTGCTACATGAGTATACTGGGTCTGGTACATTATATTTTGACCTTATCGCTTCTTTTATTCATCATAATAGTGGTTTTTGGTTTAACCCGCCTGCTGATTTAATTACCAATAATTTGGCATTTTGAAGTGATTAGTTTTTATCAATATATAGTGTTTGTCACTTGGCAGTGGTGACTGAACGCATTAATTTAAACGAAATCTCCTTGGAAGCTTTAATTTTAAAGAAATCTCCTAAATTGTTGGGATATTGGGTGTCTCAATAACTTCTCGTTGTTTTGTAAATGCGAAGGAACTCATAACTATTATCATTTTACATTATATAAATATGCGCATTACAGATTTCAATAAATCATTATGTCATAAGAAGTTGCGTGCTATTTTGTAGTTTCAGCTGTGTTTGCGAGTTAAGGCATTGTCCCTGAGTCTTAGGGTGAAAGACCCGTAATTATGTTGCAGTAAGAAAGGCGTAACTGATTTAGAGCTTTGTGTTGCTTGCTTTATATGAATTAAATCTGATTAGGTGCTTCATCTTCGTGAGTAGATATATGCGGTTTATGAATTCAACTCGTAAGGATAATCAAGCGGTTTATGAATTCAACTCGTAAGGATAATCAAGCGGTTTATGAATTCAACTCGTAAGGATAATCAAGCGGTTTATGAAATCAACTTGTAAGGAGTCTTCCCTTTGTTGATGGAGTTAAACTTGTTCCAATCCTGCACCCATCAATGGTTTACTAATATCCAGTCTTTATGATATTGTTATTGTTAGATAATATTATTTCTGACATTTGGAAACATTGATGTTTGTGTCGAGGAAACTGCTGGAATTTGGAAAACATGAATATGCAGCCGAAGGTGGCTGAAGCCTCATAGATTGCATTTTGGGGTACAAAAAGAACTATTTTTATTTATTAATATGTAGCACTTAGTAGAATATGATTTCAATGAAGCAAGCAATGTCAAAATCTAATGGTGTTTGGATCGCAAAGTTAATATTCGAAATGTTAAATAGTTGAAGATGTTATGCATTGTGGGCTCGATTCTTTTCTTGATAGTTGATAATGCATTCTGGGCTTGATTCTTTTCTTGTCTCCTTTTCAATCCCCTTCTGCCGTTATCCATATCCGCCATCTAATGGTAATTGGGATGGGACGTTATTAGTTGGTATACTACCGATTGGTTCAGAATGCAAGCATAGTTACTGTTTGAATCTTGATGTCTTCATTATTATTAAAATATGGTAGTTTTTACACAAAAATATATGAGATGGGGAAGATTGAATTTCATTAGACGGATCGAATTAAAGACAGACTTCATTAATAGTTTTGAGGCTTTTCTGGTCCCCTCGAAGGGGTGGTTTGGTATGAGTTTCGGAATGAAAATTGGAATTGAAATTGGTTAGAATCAAAATCAGAATTGAATGGTAATTCATTCTTGTGTTTGGTTCAATATAGTATTAGAATTTGGTTCTTTTGAAGTTGTTTGAGTTATATAGGTTAGAAATCAATATAAAATTTTTAAATTATTTCTTTACAAAAAATATATAAAATAAATAATAATAATAAATAATATATATTATTATGATCATAATAATATGAATTTTCAGTTTTCTTATATTATTTATTATTCTTTAAGAAAATCAAAGAAAGTATAAGGTTTAACATTTTTCAAAGTTCTTTTCTTCAAAAAAATAAATTATAATTTTTTTAATATTTTCTCATTCATTACAAAATTGGATAATTGTTTTTATCTATTGTTTGCAATAGTTTTATTTTTTTACGGTAGAGTTATTGAGTTATATAATTTTAAAGCCCAACAGTTATATAATCTAAATTATTTTTAAAAAATATTATTATCTTTTAAATCCTTAGTTATGTAAGCGGAAAACGTCATATGTTTTATATTATATATATATGGTTTGTTTAATATCATAATGATGCGTTTTGAAGTTAATAGTAATATAAATTATCATTATAATCACTTGTAGATCATGTTAAAATAAAATAAATATGGTGAAAAGTATGTTTTTTTTCTTCAGATATGAAATTGTAAAAATTTGTTGTTTATTTGATTATGATCAAAAATCAAAATCGATTAATAAAGGGTGGAGGAATGACTAAGTCTTTTTTTTTAGAGTTAATTTTTTTAGCTAAACAATAACAATGGGATTATTTGATTTTTATTTTGATTTGTAGATACATTTTTATCAAATCAAACGCTCCCTAATTTTAATGAGATATTTCTTATAATTCCCCTTTTTAAAACTGTTGCAAGTAAAAATGGTTTGTAGACAGAAAATTATTAATCTTGAAGTGTAATCTTCACATGCTTGATGCTTGTCTTGTGCTTGTCTTGTGCAGAGCTGGCCACAGACCATGATAGCTAGCGGGTAACAAATGGGCGTCAAGTAGCAATTAATTCACTTCCAAATTAAATTTATACTAAAAATGATGTATTACTAGCATTACTACTACTACAACAAAAATAGGTGTCTAAGATTCAGAATTGAAATATGATCAAATATAACAATTATGTGAAAGTGGATACGCAATTAAAATAACATAAAAGGCAATTTCATTTATATTTACGTAGGGGTAGGGGTAGGGGGAGTCAGTGACAGGTGAATAAGGGCAACGTAGCTGGGCCCTCCTACTTTCACGTGTTTGAAAACGTTGCCCCCTCTAGCCAAGAGTTGACCCAGGTAAGCGGCTTTGTCTTATTATATGTTCTAACCATACATTGCATTACAGGAAGTTGATGCTATGTTTCTATCAATCTTAATATTGAATTGGTATAACCTGTAATTCTATAATTCAAAAAGTTGACCCCAAGTAAACACCATTTTTTATATTTTAATACCGCCTTCGATGTTGTTGCTTTTGTTTCCATTAACTAACTCATTCTTTTTTTCTTTTTTCCATCTTTGGTAATTATTAATCCAATGATGCAATCGAGTATGTCATCGCCAGTTCATCTTGAAAGCTCAATCCATATCCATATCCACATTTATTAATTTTCATAGATTGACCTTTTCAAAAGTTATATCTAATTATTTTCCCGACTTTTTAATTTAAAATTTTAAGAAATTATATGAAATTTTTGTTGTTATCGGTTTGTGGGTTGATACCGATGTATGTAAATTTCCTTGGAAATATTAAGAATTCTATGAGGAAAAGTTAAGAATTTATTGAAGGAAGAAAAGAAATTCACCTCCCTCGGAACGATTCAAGTTTTCCATCAAGGTAAACCGTTCTAGAAGTCAGATAAGACCGACACATGAACTTGAAGAGCACGGCCAAAAAGACGGCTCTGACAACTAAACTTTAATCATACGATGAAATGATCAACACCAACACGAACGCCAAACCGATCTGTAAATGAATCTATCTAAGTCCACTGTTTTGAAAGTCTTTCATGAATTCTATAAACAGAAGCACCCAACCCGTTGATTCAGTCCCTGCTTAAACCCTCCTTTTCAGTCTTTCTAGCTACGCGGAAGCACCTTCTCTGAAGGACCAATCCTCACACTTACCTTATGCTTTCAAACACGTACCATTGCAATTCCATCTTCTGTATAACTCTGAAACATTCCTTTGCCTTGAGTTGCCATTGTTGACTCCCTCTTTTCTCTCATTGCTATTTAATTCACCGCTTTTTGAACCCCGTTTCCTCCTGCTTTTTTTTTCTTTCATTTATGAAGCTTAATTGCAATAGGTTGAAGGGTGTTTCGGTTCTCCGTTGTTATCGTTTCCTGCATTGCATGCAGCAGCTGTAGACTTTCCAAGTTAGTTCCTTCTTTTTCTTTTTTATTTGATTTACATCACTTTCAGTATTAGTTTGTGTCTTCATATTTACGTTTTCGTAATTCAACTTTTAAGGTTGTGATGTTACAGATAAGATAAATATGTCATCTATAGTTGCACGAACTGGAAGACACAGACAACGATATGAGGATCAACTGAGACTTGTAGCTGGGTATTTTGTTTTCTCAATACTTTCTTCTTGAAAATAAATCTCATGTACAATGTTCACGGTCGATTTCTTCCTCCAATGTTGTTGGCTACTGCATGTTTACAATCGAACCACATTGATAGTCTTTTATGTTTTGTTTTTCTTATTTTGTATTTAATTAGATGGAAGATGTTGTGTGGCAACATTTGTTTCTCTCAATTTTGATGCACTTGCTCTGACTTTGTATTTTTCATACAATTAATGAATCTTCTTCCCTTCCTTCCTTCTCATCTCTAGTATGTGAAAATCGTCTGAGCTTGATGTCAATCCTCTATTTGACCCCATGCGGATCCTCTTGGTTAAAATTTCATCACTCACCTCTCTTTCCTTTGTTTTGTTTCTCAAAGTTGTGTCTCAAATCTCTCCTATCCTTAGTTTTTTAAGCGAATAAAACTAAGATTTAAGGTCCTGCGAAGCAACTTTTTTAGATCAGATTGTCTTCCTAGTTAACCAAAATTACAAAGTAGGTTAACAATATCAGCTCCAGGATCAATTTTCTGCTAATTCTTGTTTTTAGGTTCGAATAGTGTCTTCAATAGAAGATAAGAATTTTGTTTGGAAAATATTGTCTCTTTGTCAACTTGCATTAATATATAGATATTGAAAGTCAAAACAGAACTAGACCCACATATTGACTTTGTGATGCAACAAATTGTAGTCTTTTTTCTCAGGAGTGATGTTGGTTTGATGAGTTGGAGGCCACGCAGGTGGAACTTTTGATGATTCTGTCTTTCCTCTATGCTTTATTTCTCCTTTCTGTTACTAAATTGTGTGATCAGCCTCCGGGTTGAATGTATGTAGACACACAGAATCCAATCATGTGAAGGGACATTGCACTTTATATTGGTCTTGTACTGTAATGAAAGGAGATTTGGGTCTATTTTGCATTTGAAATAACGGAGAATGAGTACATAAAAGATGTTAATATTGATTGCTGAGTATGAAGTTGTTCACTTACGAACTACCAGCTATAGTGTAAAGAGTTACAGCCTTTGGATTTCAAATAAATCTTTGATTCAGTAAATTCTTGTTTATATCTATTTAGGTTCTTTGTTATAGATTCATGAAACTTTTGAAGAAGTGATGTTATATATCTGTATTCTGTTCCTCTCCTTGAGGATGCCTATAAGACTATAACTTGCGCAAACATTAATAGGTCTTTGTGTTTTCTACTGCAACCAATAGGTGTATTCCCTATAAGCTTCAGAAAAATGATGGGGACCGAAACTGCAATATGGAAAACAAGGTTCTTTTACTCATGATTTCTACACCAAATCGTACTGATCTTGTCTTTCCAAAGGTATCTTTTTTATTTTTCATCCATTCTTGATTGTAGAACATATCAGGATCTGTATAACATATCCTGTTACATATGACAACTTTGAAGTCAACATCAATCTTCAATTGATTGTCAGGGTGGATGGGAAGATGATGAGACTATTCATGAAGCTGCATGCCGCGAGGCATTGGAGGAAGCTGGAGTTAAAGGATTACTTGATGTATGTGTCTTTTCTCTGTTATGATTTATTAAGTTGCATATGTTTGAGATATATATTTGATATTCTTCTTACATTTCAAAATATTGATGTCTTGATACACCTAGTAAATTCTCATCTGCTTATTTTTCCCACCTTATTGGTGAGTTGAATCGTTGTACAACATAGTCCAACAAGATGTAATGGTGTCTCTGATACCAATTTTACTTGCTCTGTATTATGCTTTAAGGAGTGTCCACTTGTCCAATTCATGGTCGAGCTAATCAGTTTTACTCCCTAGGGAGACATATATGATTTAAGAGACAGGTTAACAGGCCGGTAGAATCCAATTTGAAATAGTGATGTCTAGTTCTCATACATTATCATATTGCTGCAGGAAATGGCTACATGTAGATTTTTATTCTATGATCCCCTTTACCTATGTAATGGTTCTTATTCTCCACTACTTGATACTTCAGATCACTTGCCCAAGGCATAGCTTCATTGTTTTGTATGGGCTATTTATCTAGAGATATCACCAACTTACAACTCACATCCATATAATGCCCACCACATGTTTTCAACTTGAAATTAAGAAGCTTTCGATCCTTTTTTAAGCTATAGAACACTGAGATTCAACAGATTTTGGTGTTGTATTTTAGTAATCCAATGTGTTTATATGCACTTTTCATAGTGGAGAAACGTACATTTCAGTTTTCATCCTCATTTGGTTGGCATATGTGAACATGTTTATATCTCTGTATTATGTATGTTGTATGAAATTAGTCCCAATGATGACAGTTGGACTTGGTTCCAAGTTTTGATTTAGATTTTTATCAATGAACAATCTTTTTCCATTATCAATTCATCAAATGAAAACTGATTTCTAGTTTCTTTCAGGAAAATCCACTGGGAGTTTGGGAGTTCAGAAGCAAAAGCAAACAGAATACCAGCAGCCGGGAAGGAGGTTGTAGGGGTTATATGTTTGCATTGTATGTGACAGAAGAGCTTGACACATGGCCTGAACAAGCGAGCCATGAGAGAAAATGGGTTAGTAATCAGTAAGGCTTAATGGAATTACATGAATAGTCATATGATGTTGCAAGGTCATATGCATGAGATCTTCTTAATCTTCTCAGAGATTCATCAAGGAATTTCTGAAATTGAATCAACATTGACACTCTCATTTGACCAAATTGATGTGTATAAATTGCCTTGCTGTTGATCAAGGATGGCTATAGATCCATTTTTGCACAACTTAAATCTAGAGTGATGGTTTTACCAAACTTGTCTATTACTATGATTTTACAGCTTTCTGCAGAAGAAGCATTTGAATTTTGCCGGTATGATTGGATGAGGGATGCTCTTAATAAATTTTTGATGACTCTTGCAAAAGATGATACAGAGAAGACAATAGAGAAGGTAGACGAGCTTCCTAAAATCCCAGTTTCTGATACTGAAGCAGAAAATCAAATGCTACCACCTGGCTGTTCCGGGAAAGCATCTGGTGTCCAGCACCTTGAGGAGTCTTCTACTAAATGTTATGTACAGGTTTAATGATCAGGCCTAGACTACAATCCCTTAGAGAAGAGCAGCTGCATGATGTGACATGTACAGGAGTGTTGTGTCCTATACAATCCTTTTGAGAAAAGTGCCTGCATGCTTGCCACAGTCAATTGTTCATATCTTATATTCTTTTCTACTTTTCTCGAAAGCTTGTATTGGTGTATAGTTTGTAAATGTATCAAACTTGAAGACCAGATACATTGGTTGATTGCATTTGCTATTTGCTTCCAGGGGACTAGAGATAGATTCTCCTTAAGTTTCATTGTTTTGGATATGTTACTTCCTTCATGTAGCAAGTAAAGACTTTTCGAGTTGGTGATGGTAAACATCAACTATTCTTTGTTTCTTTCCCCTTAATTTGGCGCAATTCATCTTTTACTTTTAAGCTACTGCTTGCTCAAATTGTTAAACCAACCAGTTGATCGGATAAAAATTTTCTTAAGGTAATTCATCTCTGTATTCTTGAAGGAAACGGCACCTAAAATGCTTGAACAAAATCTAGACGTTTGGATTTTATAGGAGATTGGTTTTTTTAAAAAAAGTTGAATGCCAATCACTATATGAGAAGTACTTACACGAGTATTATGTATCACATCATACAAAGATGGTATGTCTAACAATTTTCTCTCGTCATGTATATAAAATAGTTTAAGTTGTATTTTTTTTTTCTATTTTTGGTTCTTGCGTTTTCCTTTCTTATTTTACTTGAACCATTTTTCTACTCATGTCTCGTTTTTAATAACCACCTGAATTGATGTGGCACCATAGAACAGTAAATTATTGACTTGACACCACCATACAAATATTTTTTTACTATTTAGGTCTTTATCAAACAATTTTAAATTTTTTGATCAAATAGTTGCTTATCACATCTGTAACACCTTTTTTTGTTATCCGAAACGGTTAAACATTACTTTGAGGACATTTCCTAGATATCATTGCTCTTCGTGGTCAAGATTCAAGAATCCATGCCCTTTGGCCTTGGATTATGAGCATTACATGCATCTGCTTTCTGCCAACTTCTGAAATTGATGCTCTTCGTTCACCTTTTTGCATTCAAGGAAGCATATGCCCTAATGAAAGCAAAGCATGCAAAAGCAAACAACCAAGCCTCAAATTCTGGAGACAAGAATCAATGAAGTTTGACAATCATTTACACATGCGCTCCCTCGAAATCTTGACTCATTTGAATAAAATTTTAAGGGAGAAAAGGGTCTTTAGCTTATTTGTTTTCGAAATTAATAATTGGAGTTCTTTAATAGAACGAGTAAAAGATTTTGAAATATTTCTTGTCTGACAAGTTGGTTCTTACGTTATGTTATGTTAAAAGTAATTGAAAAGACAAAGTATGGCCAAAAATAAGGAAGCTTCGTAGATGTACTTCAACATCAACTGAGTTGGTCAAAATCTTCTTAGCTCTTGTTCCGTGTAACAAGGAAAATTTTCCTTTGACTTCCCCTTTCTTACACACCTTTTCACATCATCCCATCTGTTCAAGTTTAACTTGTACATTGGAACTGCAGATTCCTGGGATTTTCAAATCAACTACCAACACCGAGTCGCTTGCCCCATTTCAGCTTCTAACTCTCTATGTTACCCAACTCTTTTTTCTTCCCTAAATCCATTCAACAATTAGCTAGTAGGATATTTTTGATCAATCTGAGATTATATTCTCTTTGTGAGTGTCAATCTATTAGTTGTTAAAAGAACCAATAATGTTATCCAGATGATCCTATGATTGATTTTTCTACATTTTTTTTTATAAAGTGCATGTGTGGTGGTGACTAAGCTTGGGTAAGTCTCGAGTCAACAGTATCATATAGCTAGAGACCAAATCTGATCTCAGTCAAATGAACCCTAATAAATTCCATTGCCTAATCATCTTTTAATAATATTCAATCGGGAAATAAAGCTCCCTTTTGCCAATTTCTATAGCCCCTTCATGCATGCTTTCGACAAGTTCATTGAGTTAGGTTAAAATTTATGGCCGAAAAGAGAAATTAATAAATTGTTAGGTTAGGAAAACACATGTGGGCATGTCTTATACTACTTGGCTTTTCTCTCTTACTTTATTTATTTAAGTATAAATATATACTTCGATTCGAGAGACCCTTTTTCTACGTTCTCGTTTTGTTAGATATTGCAACGTGATACAATCAAAAAGTAGATGTTCTTATCTGGCTACCTAGCTACTTGCAAACGAAGAAAATTCACTTCCATAGTTGTAACGCAATCTCAAATAGATGATTCCCAGGGGGTTTAGACTTTCTTGCTGTCAATAGTAGTAGTTTTAATTGTTGAATATAACCCTTCTGGGGTTTCCAACAATTTATTTTGGAACATAAAAAGAATCTATTAACTCTTAAATATTAATTTTATACCTTTTTCTAATGATTTATATTTATTTGTTTCTCAAATGTTTACTTTACCATTACTTGTATATATATATATTCAATTTTGTTCAAACTGAGTTGCTAGTCGTGGAAGACAAAATCCAGAAAACAATAGACAATGAGAAGACAAAGCGTGTGCATCCCCTTAATCCAAATCCCAATAATACAGCAGTCCAGTCCACCTAATTTACATCAATTTTGGTGCCCATTTTGCATTAAAAATAATGCCTCTTCCCTCGAAAGTCTTTGTAAAATTTTACCAAGTGCGACTTCGTTTGCAAATGGAACCAAATTTTGCCAAGTCTAGCTAGGTTTCCCGGATGTAATTAACAAGATTATGATTAATTCAAACCTCTCAAAGTCCTACATATCCCATACAGTTTGGCATGCCAAGGTTAAAATTTTATTCCAAATTAAATTACTATCGAAATGAAACTTCAAGTTCGCTTCCTAACTGATGATACTTAGATGAGTATACACACTTATACATAAACAAGACTTTCAATTATTTAAATTAACCTAATATATAACTCTTGTGTCTATCATAATTAGGGTTCTGTTATTCTCCAAAAAGGTTCTCGAAAGAGTTTGAGTAAGTTACGTCGTCAATGATTACTTTACTTTCATTCAAAATTTTTCATGTTCATTTCATAGTTCGTTCACACAAGAATCTACCTAATAGGATTCATACTAATTCCACGCATGATAGTTCATACTATTAACTAATTAATTAGATTTTAATTTACTTGAGCTGTGAGAAAGGGGATTCTAGCTAGCTAATTGTATTGTTTATATGTGTTTATAAGTAAAGTAAATTAGGTTATAGTATATAGTTAGTGAAATGTGTCACATAATGGGGTCCAATGGGTCAAGGTAAGCTGCATGCTAATCGTCGCTGGCTCTCTCTCTGGGTAAGTAGGTCTTCGTAGTGATTGTTTTGTTCAATAAAGCATATGCGTATGTGTCCCTTCCCACATGCAACCCAACATGCATTTCTCTCATTTGAAGGTCTATCACCCTTCACTTCATACTAATGTGCGACTCCAAACTTCACAAAAAAACTAATAATAAACTTGAGAAAAAGTCATCTCCATTCAATTGAAAATATCAAAAAGTGACCTTTGAGTTTGAAAAGCTGAGGAGGATTGTGGAACATATCATTATATTTTTGGCTTAAATTGGATGCACATGGCTGAGATAATGATATTCCATTTGTGTTCCACGTAATTAAAAGCCTCCTTATTCATTAGTATAGGGTGACATGACCTTTTTTGTACTTATATAATATATGGTTGTAACTTGCAAGAGAAAGGATCCAATTATTCTCTCTCGATATATAAATTACCTATATCTATTGAAATAATTAAAAAAAGAGAAAGAAGTCTTCATAATTCCAACATGAGTGCCAAACCCTTCTTCAATAATATTGTTAAAAATGATTACAGAGCTAGCTACATTGATTCAGATTTCTGTCTCTTAATTAACAGATTTTTAGCTAACCCCAAAAATAAATGTTAATTAACAGGTGTTCTCTTAGCACACAGTTACTTAACTTAATTGAAAGGGATTTGAAAAACTATATAATATAATGCCCATTTGATAAAAGGTTCCATGAAGAAAAGTAAGTGCATATATAACTGTGTCGGGATGATGGGTACTGACAATTGAATGATCATAGGAATGATATACATTTGTGATTATGTATGTATTAAGCAATCATAAGTGTAGTTTAATTAGTCTTTTAGTTTCAGAACCTTTTTGAGTTTGGATATATAAAGTTCTCTTCATGAGAAGCATGCATGCTCATGATTCTAGTAATATAATTACATTAGCACAACAACAACATTAGTTGCTTATGAGATTTAAGTGATGAGAGACTTTCATTATTCTCTCTCTCTTTGAAGGTCGCATGTGAGGAAGTTTGCATTAGATATGATAACCAGAACTCCTTCATATTATGAGAAAAGTACATTTGTATATATTATTCCGTTCAAAAAATTAAGTTTATTAATAATAATCAAAAGTTTCAGAAAGTTATGCAAGGAGAGCATGCCAATCATGGCTATATATCAAGTCCATGATCATGCCAATTATTACACATACTACACTGGGTATGCATTCACATTTCCTGGTAAGTAGTGAGCTCATTTTAATTATTATAATGAAAACTCAACTACCCAATAAACAAGCATTAATTGTTAATTCAAAACTTCTTTTAAGAATCTTGTTTGTTGACTGAAACTTAGATAGAATTTAGCATTTGTAAGACCTAATCACTAGCTCTCTCTCTATGATACCCGCCACTGACAAGCACTCTTTCCTTGGTCATGAAATTAAGGTATGTTAATTGAATTTCATCATTTGAAGACAATTTAGAACTAAACAAACTAGCTAAAAAGGTTAATTTAATTAAGTGAGTGATGATCAAATTCATAATGAGAAGCATTCTGATATCATGAGCCTTTGAGGCTTTATGCATGAATAGACTCAAAATCATGGACCCACCCTCAGATTATTAGCATGTGTGAGATTGCATGCTAGCTAGGTCTTCATTTCATTTGGAGATTAATTAACTAGAGATTTGAATGAGATTATAGAGTTGATCAAGGGCAAAAAAAGGTAGATAGAAAGCCAAGTGTGATATGGCTTCTATTCCCTTATTTAAAGAGCAACATGCAATGCCCTAAAGACGACATCAACTTTCGCTTCCCTAAACAAGAGATCAGAGAAAGACTCTTCAGTCTTCACACACTCAGCTCTCACTCTCTCTTTCTTCATATCTTTCTTTTAATTTAAAGTCTCACACTGAAAGAAACGCATAGATTGACAGAATTGAATCTTCTCTTTCAGCCTTTCTTAATTGTATATCTTCTTGCTATCATGGATTTTAACAACTACTCAAAAACCAACTCACCCTCGCCATCAAAGACCAAAAGAAAGCAAAAGCAGAAGCAAAACGAACAACAACAGCAACAAAACCAACAACAACAAGAAACGAGATTCCTAGGAGTAAGAAGAAGGCCATGGGGCAGGTATGCAGCCGAGATAAGAGACCCAACGACAAAGGAGAGGCATTGGCTTGGCACTTTCGACACTGCTGAGGAGGCTGCCTTGGCCTACGATCGTGCTGCCCGCTCCATGCGTGGCTCCAAGGCTCGTACCAACTTTGTCTACTCTGACATGCCTGCTGGCTCCTCTGTGACCTCCATTATCTCACCCGATGAATCACAACACGACCTCTCTTCACTCTTTGCTGTCTCTCCCCACCAGGGCCATCACCATCAAACTGATCACACCACCAACATCAACCAGCTCTTCTTCAGTACTCAAGAAACCTTCAATGCCTCTCAGTTTCCAAGTGGGATATCCTTTGGAGACGAATGGGTTCAAGGCACTGAGACCAGCGAGTCCTACAAGCCCATTACGTGTATCATGGATGGTGCAGGTGGTTCTCAACCGTTTAGAGATGACTGTGAGCTGCCGCCTTTGCCACCTGATGTGTCTTCCACCACCTGCTATGGCTCCGGAATGGTGAATTCTGATATGGGGTTCGGAGCCTGGAATGACACAAGCTTTCTGGCGGGGTTTCCGGGTGATCAATATCAAACAACAGATCATCATCTAGGGGCGCTAACTGATTCATCTTTGAATAGTGGACAGTACTTGGACTTTGATTCCAACGAGTTGGTGCAACATAGCTCGCTATTTGGAAGGATGCCATCGGTTTCAGATGGTGTAACGGATGGCCATGGCTTTGATTTCGGTTCATCATCATCAGCTTATTTCTTTTAACAACTACAATCAACTACTTAATAATTATAATTAAGATAAGTTAATGCGTCAGTTTTTTTTTTTTTGGTTGCTTCTTGCTGCTTAATTATCATTTTAATTTATAGTTGTGTCTTATAATTTTGGCGGGACAAGTACTTGTTGAATGTGGAAGACTTGGAACTATTGCGATATAGCTCATTTCCAAGCCTATATAATTGTTATTATTAATGTAATTTTATTGTTTTTAATTTAATTTGCCTTTTTCATTTTAATTGTGCAGTAGATTAATTTTTTGTGGGTGATTTGATTCCTAAACTTGTGGTCTAGTGTGGGCTAATTTCTACGCATACTATCCTTTTTCTGTTTTCTTTTTAAACAAGTTTAGGCTGCTTTAATATTAAAATGGTGAGTTAGGATTAATTCTCTTACGCGTATATATAATGCTCTAAAAAAATTCGAATGTAATAATATATATACTTTTTTTTATAAATTTCATTGTCATCTGATCTCTTTGAAGATTTGAATGAATTCATTTATCTATTTTGAGGTTTGGTCTTGGGAAAAAAAAAGGTCATTAATTTTAATAAAAACATTAAACTGTCTCTGAAATTTTGGAAAATATTATTATAGCTTTCTATAAAGTTTTATAATATTAATCAAGGTCCTTCTTTGCAAACTTGCTTTAATATTTTCCATTTTTCTTGTTATTTTTATTATTTGAAGCGTGAAAAATAATAAATTGTACTTTACTTGAGTCTAACGAAATAATACTATAGTAAAATAATCATTTAAGTTTCTATTTTTTGCATATGCAACTTTAAACCTCTTATATATATATATATATATATTAGTATTATTATTTTCGGTTAACGTGTTCATGTTAATAAGAAAATTTCGGGGAGAGATCTTTGTGAAGCTATTAAGATTGAAGAGCCTTTTATATAATGAAGACTAATTGAAATTGGCCTAAAATATTGGTGTTTAACTTGACCAACAGTCTAGCTCTACCTCTACCTCATACCATATCATTAGTAGCCTTTTGCAAACAAAAATTTATAAGCCAGTATTAATAGAATATGAATTATTTGAACAGAGAGACAGAGAGAGAGAGACAGAGAGAGAGGCTCACACATAGGCAATGGAGCATTCATATCATTGCAATAATGAACATTCAATAAGCCAATAAAGTACAGTACTATAACAGCAATTTCTAAACCAATCTTAAGTTCATGATTAATTAATTTCCATCATTATATTGGGCCATCCTAATGCTCTTGGCTTTCCTCAAAAGAGTGTGTGAATATTGAAGCTGTCAACACTTAGGTTTACCAAGAGGCCCAAATGCAAAACTCTCTTGAAATGGTTCAGTTTACTGTTGCCCCTTAGAGAAAATGAAAGCGAAATTTAATGCGTATTAAATGTAACCACTTAGGGTATTAGAGTTATGAAACTTGTGGGACTCACCCTTGAAATCTTGAATCTTGATTGCCCATTTCGATTTTCAACCCCTTCATGATTTTATTTATATGTGTTAGTCAAAACCTGGTATTTTCCAAATACCAGCTAGAGTTGAGTTGAGTTGCCTGGCCACTATCACAACTCTTTTACGTGTGTAATGATGAAATTGTGGCTCAAAAAAGCCAATCAATCCTTTCCAATTAATAACGGAACGCGTTAAGAGTTGTTATTGTCGCTCTCATGGTGCCATCCTAGAAACTCATCCTTGGAGAGAAAAAAGGAGAGCCCAGACAATAAAATTATACATCAAAATCATCCAAAACACAGAAGAAGAAGGTTAGAGCGCTGTGATTGGGGGACATCAGTTCACACACACATGGAAATGGAATTGGTCTTGGTAATTGAAGTTTCCAACCAAATACTCCAAGTCCAACCTTAAAAAGTAGAAATAAACCTATCAGCTTCTCTCATTTTTATAATTATATATTAGTCTACTCGTTGAAAGTCACAGTTGGACCAAAATGTTGCCCAAGAGTCTCATACTATACCATTTTTATTAAAAAAAAAAAAGAAAAAATTTATTTTTATCTGATTAATACAAGTCTTTATCAGTTATTACCAAAACAGAGAGTAAAAGAAAGAATACCCATGTTGTAACAAACCAAAATGATGATAATAACAAAATCCCACCTTTTTTAACTACAAATTATGAACACTTTAACACCTTTCCAAAGTAAAAAATAAAATTTTGAAGGCGTCAATGGTGGAATTTGACCAAAAACTGGCAGCTTTAATGCTGATTTTGTCAAAGCAAAAGAAAAAGAAAATTCCATAATTTGAAACCGAACGGGGCCTCAGAGTTCGAAACTCTGATCCCAAGTAGCATGTGCCGAGGTCAAGTTCAGTCTCTTCTGGGTTAGAACCTTTTTGCTTGGTGGTTACATCGAAAGCTTATAATATTGAAAGCGGACACGTTTTGGACACGTTAAGGAAGCAATAGATTTGAGGACTTGGGTATGTGAAAATGTCAGCCAAGTCCCCGTGCATACGGTAACACGCGAGAACTGAAGACTTTGAAGAGTGAGCTTGACCACTCAAACCGACCAATTAACAAACTCAACCTTCTTTCTTTCTTCATTTCCATTTTCCCACTACATACCAAATCTTCATTCTCTCTTTTCAGATTGTTTTATATCTTTTACTAGATTGCCTGGCTGTTTGCTTTCATTTGGTCCTTCAAACGCGACATATAGTAACTGCTGCTGCTACAAATTTACGAGAAGATACTACCCAACAAGCACCAGACAGGCAGACACTGGTCCAGGAACCTTTCCCACCATAGATTTGCCTTGATACTTTGGCTTTTCAGGTCAGGAACTTAAGCATTTCTTTTTTATCTTTTTGTTTCAGAGTTGTCTTTCTAAAGTTTGATCTGTTTTGAGTCAACTCATAAGTTTATGTACAACTGTTGCACTCAAGTTACTGGTCATATATAACTTCAACTAACAATTATATATAATCATTGTTTTCATTGAATTTGATTCCTAAATGATCTTGTTGCAAGAAATTATGTTTTTGGGTTGATGAGCAAAGAAAAAAATAATCTTAAGCTAATTGCATGATGCTGAATAACCAAATTCTATCAGAAGTTACTTTCTCGAATGAAGTTAATGACTAATGTTTATGTTATAAATTCCTACAAGGACTAATCACCAGGCAAACTTGGTTTTGAATCCTTGAAAATGCAGCTAAGACAATAACAAGTGATATGTGTGGAAAGTTAATAAATAGGGTTCAATGGGAGAAAAACCGATTCTATTGTATTGTGTCCCGCAACTTCAAGTTTTTAGTCATCCTTGATTTTGTGGATAGCAGGTGGTATGCGAATAGAGAAGCAAGGCACCAGTGGTGGGATACACTGACCTGGTAGGGAATTCTTACAACTTAGAGGAGATTCTGAATATACTGCAACATAATGAGTTCAGGGGAGTTCAATATTGGAATTGAGGATGTAGGGATAGCACTTTTACAAGAAATGTGGAACAGGGTGGCGGTTCAGGCATTGGACCTTGCTAGTGAAACAAGAGATGTGGTAATTGGAAAGGACAGTTTTGATGAGTTCTCCAGGAGTATTCATGAGTTAAACACTCTTCTTCATGCATTGGATGCCAGGAAAGTTGAAGCTGCAATGGGTTCAGAAGGAACAAAAGCTGCACTGGAGAACTTAAACAATCAGCTGAAGAACGGCCGCAAGATCATCAAAGATTACAAATCTGGAAGCCGTCTTCGTCTTTTGCTTCACTCAAACTCTATACTGTCAGAAATGCAGAAATTAGCCAGAGAGATAGCCACGACCATTTCCTCATTTCAGCTAGTCAATCTTGATATGGCGCTGAACTTAAAGGCAATGACTGGCCAGATTGTTGGTGGTCTAAGGTCAATGGAGTTCCATTCAGCTGATGGAACTGAAACAATTGCTTCAGAGATAGAGAATTCAATATCACAGAACAACAGAAACCGGGAGAATGCTGTACAGCTCCTGGAGAAGATTGCAGAAGCTGTTGGTGCTCGTGCAAATGCATCCTTGGTACAAAATGAGCTGGCTCTTTTAAAGCAAGAAAAAGAAGAGTTGGAAGCTGAAAAGAAGCAAGCAGAGGCACTTCAACTAAGTCAACTGATACAGTTATTGTACAATACAGAACTTGTTACAAGGCCCCAAGATGAGGAACTTCCTATATACCACCAGCAATTCCCTGTTGAATCATTAATATGCCCACTGTGCAATGAGCTGATGACAGAACCTGTTGCTATTGTCTGCGGCCACAGCTTTGAGAGAAAGGCAATCCAGGAACACTTTAAGAAAGGTGAAAAGAATTGTCCCACTTGCAGACAGGAGCTCTCGTCTTTGGATCTTACACCAAATTTTAACCTTCGGAGCTCTATTGAAGAATGGAAGCAAAGAGAGATGGAGTTAAAATTCCAATCTGCGGTTCTCGAAATCAATTCCAATGAAAATTCAAGGCAAAAGAAGGCCCTAGAGGATATTCAATTTCTAATTGGAGTGCCCCAATATGCAGAAAGATGTGCTGAAGAAGGACTTATTCCAAAGTTTGTGGCATTCTTGAAAGATAACAGGCTAAACACCAAGGCCGCACTGAAATGCCTCTACTGCCTAGCTAAATACAGTGATCATCATAAGGTAAGCATAGACTGAGCATGGAAAGACCCTATTTCCGTAATATTTTTCACTTTTTTTAATGTTAAGATTTGTTGTTGCTTGAGAGTCACAGGAAGCTATTGTTGAAGCAGGGGCTGTTCGCCGCATAGTGAAGCAGATCTATAAAGTTGAAACAGAAGCTGATGCTATTGCAGTCTTGTTGGAGCTATCCAAAAGAGAAACCCTCAGAGATAAAATAGGGAATACCAAAGATTGCATTCCTATTTTGGTTTCTTTGCGCCATAACAACAATCTTAATGTCTCAGAGAAAGCTAAAAATTTGTTACTGAATCTTTCCTCCAACACACACTTTGCCGTTCAGATGGCTAAAGCTGGATACTATCAACCCTTTGTTGCTTGCTTTAATCAAGGTAAAATTATACACTTGACATGATCCATTTCAACTAAAATACCCTGTGTCATTTTGATTCTCTTCTTGCAGGATCCCAAGAGACCAGAGCATTGATGGCTGCAGCCTTGACAGATACAGAACTGAAAGGAAAGAGCATTAAGGACTTGAAAGACCCACAATTTATACGCAATATAATCCAGATGCTCTCTTCAAACTCCCCAGCATGCAAATTAGCTTGTCTTAAATGCATCAAGAAGCTCATAGCATATCCAAAAATGGTAAAGCGACTTCTATCTGAACCTGTGACCATTCCACGTCTTCTAGACCTGATCTCATTTGTCACTGATCCGCACTTGAAACAACAAGCTACTGAGATTCTTGCTCTGATGGTTGGCATCTCTCAGCATCCTCAATTCCAGTTGTGTCATGGCTTACAGGAACTCCAGTCAGAGCACAATGTGAATCTCTTTTTGCAGCTCCTTACTTGTTCTGAACCTAATATTAAGGTTCAGACTTTACACTTACTGGTTGAGCTCAGTAATAAATCTGAGAAAGCTCACAAATTAATACAATGCAATAATAAAGCAATCACTTGCCTGTTCTCTTCCCTGGACTGTGACCATCGAGTAGTAAGAAGATGGGTGATGAAGCTCATACATTGCATTTCTGAAGGCCATCCTGATGCGGTTCCACTTCCACCTTCCCCTGACAAAGAAATTGCCATCAACACCCTTGTAACCATCCTCACAAGCTCTCCAGACACTGAAGAAAGGTCCACTGCTGCTGGAATCATCAGTCAGCTTCCCAGAGATGACAATGTTGTTGATGAAGTATTACGTAGATCGGAAGCATTAAAAGCCATTCATGAGGTGATTTGCAGCACAGATACAGAATTTATTGGGATTACACCTGCTAGCCAAGACACCTGTCTACTCGAGAATGCATTAGCAGCACTTCTACGCTTCACAGAAGCCACAAAGCCTGAACTTCAGAGACAAGTGGGAAAGCTTCAACTATATCCATCACTAATTAGAGTCCTATCTTCAGGCAGCTCAATTGCCAAACAGCGAGCAGCAACTGCTCTTGCTCAGCTATCCCAATCCACCAGCTTGTCAGTCTCCAATTCAACCATCAGGGCAAACCAAAACAAAAACTCAATGCCAATGCTCCATCTGATGAGATTTTTACCCAATATAGCTTGGTGCTGCTCAGCATCCTCAGAAGACCAGAGTTTGTGTTCTGTTCATGGCGCTGCTTGTTCACCAAGAGAAACATTCTGCCTTGTCAAGGCAAATGCAGTGAAGCCACTGGTGAGAAGTTTGAGTGATAGAGAGGCTGGTGTGGCAGAGGCCGCTCTTATGGCTCTTGAAACATTGCTAACAGACCACAGCACACTATCCCATGCAACAGCTGTTATTGTGGACAGCCAAGGTGTGGCTGCCATTCTACAGGTCCTGGAGAAGGGGTCCTTATCTGCCAAAAACAAAGCCCTGGATCTCTTCCAAAAAATCCTAAAGCATACAACGATCAGTAATCCATTATTTAAGAGGTCTGAGACGATCCTCATCCAACTTCTCAGTGATGATTCACTCAAGAAGAAAGTAGCTCTGCTGCTTAGACAGATGGACATCATCCCAGATCAGTCTTCTTACTTCTAAACTGGTTTTGTTACTGTAAACAAGATGCTATAGCAAGAACTCCCGCCGAGATGATGCCTTTTTCCCGCTTGAAATTTCCTAAGTGCACCATTACTGAAGAAAGTAAATTTTCAAGAAATTCAAGTTGTCACATACTTGTATGTGTATATATTTTCAAGAATGTAAACCGGAATATGTGAAAAGTTCACAGCCCCTGACATGATAGAATATTATTAATGTGCATATGTGGCACGGTCAGCCTTGTTCTGAAGATGCTGCTACCAGAGTCAGAATGGAAGATGAAATCATCCAATTCTTCAACTGCATTTCCAACTTCAAAGATTTTAAACCAGAAAGTATCGGCTGAGTTGATATAGGTACTAATATAGTTATCACTTTGTTTTTATTTTATTTTATTTTTTTTATTTAGAGGGTATTACTTCATTTTGTACAAAATTTAGCAATTTTCATCATTTGTGGAGAGCAATTAAGTTTCCAGCCAAACTTGAAACTGTCTTTCCAGTCTTATATCTCTGTGGATAGGTGTTTCACTTTCTTGCAATAATGCAATAGTGAGTCTGGTGGTGGTTAAGTTGTTGTATAAAATTGGTTAAATGTACTAGTTGTATGTGTAGAATTATTTGATAATATTACTATCTTTATTACCATAACTCTAGATGTCATTATTCAATGATACATACAACTGGATATCTTACATCTTCCTGATATAGGCAGACTTTTCCTATTCCATAAACTCACCCAAAAAAAAAAAAAAAAAAGCCCAAAAATCACCACAAACTTAAATCAAGCAGACGAAAGATTTAATCTATGATGCCAAATGTAGTGCAAGAAGAGTTTTAAATCTGCAAAAAAAAAAAAAAAAAAGAATGGTAGACTGCCTGTTTTCCTTCAAAAGGAAGGAAAGTCAACATTCACCGAAGAATTCAAAAACTTTTTAATTGGTTACCCTATCAATGTGTATAACAACTTCCACAAATTTTCTCCTACAAATGCTGTATGGATGCAAAGTGGGAGCTTGAGGTTACAACGCTCCCACATTGGATTGCCACTTGTTTCTTCCAACCCCTTTATAAACCAATCCTCTAAACCCAATAATTAAAGAATATATAAATTATAGAAAAAAAAAATTATTTACCTCTATAGTAGAATCTGGGAAGAATGGCATTCCGGGCAACTGTAAGTACGCAAGGCATTTGCCTATTGTGTCGTGAAGTGATGATTGATAATGATATTAATGAAATGCAGGGCTATTGGAGATCAATGCTGACTCGCTTGGGTGGAAGCCGCTCATTTGCAACATCAACTACTCCCAATGCGAAACCTTACAACAAGTTATAAATATAATACAAAAACGCTATTTTTAATTTTTCACATGGAATTCTCCTATTATTGTATTTAATTTACCAATGGTTTCGTTTCAGGTTTTCAATCGGAGGAGAATATGCCCCAGTGTATGTGCTTATGGGATTTTTGACGATTCCCTTGGCAATAGGGCTGCACTCAGTTAAACAACAACTGGCTCATTGCCCAAATGTTAGTCTTAGCAAGAAGAAAAGGGGTGTACTAGCCGAAGTGGAGTATCCTGATCATCTCGTCGCTTCGGCTCACAGATTTGAGAGGAAGTCTTTCCTGAGGAAGATGGCTCACATCCAGGACGACCACCGCACCCTTAAACAAAATGATCGTGTCCGCTCTGATCCTTATACTACGTAGGTAATTATCGTATACTTTTTTTTCACTATTCCATATCAACATTCTCAATGGAGGCTATTATTGTTGGAAGCCAAGGAGCACGAAACGCAGACTCAGTCAAGAAGGCTTGAGTGGATCAAGGCCGCCACTGACGAAATGATCACAATGTTTCTGCTACACATCGAGGGTGACAAACTGTAAATAGAATGGCCTCACTTCAGTTATGTTTATAGCTCTATTATGTCGTTAGTGTTACTAGATGAGATTCCAAGTACTTGTTTTGTTACTGGGTTTTTTATTTTTCTAGTTCTAATAAAAAAGACACCGCTGCGTTTGTGTCTTGTGATTGTGTCAATTCACGCATGTAAATAAAAAGCATGGCATAACTGCTCTGCAGCTATATCGTCCCAAATAGTCACTTTTCATTTGGTATTTGTCCAGAATCAAAAACTACAAATAATATCCGGATAAACATGAATCCATCATCTAAGCGTCTACAATGGCAAATGAATCGATTACCGAATTCTAACAGGAATAAAAAGTTTTACAACGACCGCGCTATGTAACAAAAAACCACATCGGTTAATCGTTATATTCCAATTGCCGTCCAAATGGCAAAATAAGAGGGGAATAAAATTGAAAGCAAGATTGCAGGACATGTTTAGAGAAAAGGGACTAAAATTGGAAGTTAAAAGGAATGCAATTTGACTCTCCTCTTTAAAATATCATTGAAAAAAAAAAAGCGATAGCAGTAAAAAGGATATTAAAAAGATACATAGTAAAAAAACGAACTTTCATCAAATCCAAGGCATACGGTTACTGTCCATTGGTAGTCACTGGCCAAAGATAGATAACAAATGTACCATTATTACCTTCACAAAAATCACACTCCCTGCCTTTTCTCAGTTCTCTTCAAGCTGGAAGGGTGGTTAATGATAAGTGGAATGAAATCCCAGCCACTTCTTCAGCTATTTGCCAATCTTTCCCATGGTGCGTTTGGAAAAGGTGTTACCAGAAAATCAACTAAATTGACCCCCTTGAGCATTCACTTAGGTAAAATTAGAACACATGACATCCAATCACTCGAAATATTAGTGAGACTTGACTGAATTTAAGGGATGCTACCTCTAAAGTGAAATTGATATTTCTGAAACATAAAGAGTCTTCTAATCATTCTTCTTTTGGAAGGTAATCTAAATAACAATGAATATCAAGATGTTACTAACTGCCAATATTCAGTCCTCATAAATGTCTCTAAGCTATGAGAATGATAAGAACAAAAGCACATTTTCACAACCATTATTCTAAAAGTAGTATAACCTGTCTAATGCTTGTAATATAGATGTCAGTTTACAAACCCCCAAATAGAAATATTTGCTCATGCATTGAAGCACAAGCCAGGAGTATCGCCATCTTATTATAATGATATAGAAAATGTAATCTATATATATATATATATATATATATAGATTAAACTTTAAGATGAAATACTTACACCACCTCTGGCAACATCAGTTTTACAGAAAAAACCACAAAATATCACATCAGAAATTCAGCTTGAATGTGAAATCAATAGGTAAAATGGGATCACCACGTCCAATACCTGCACTATAACAACATTCTGTTTTGGTAATCCACAAATTTTAAGTTGGACATTGTAGACAAATAATCAATATATACCAACTGACCCATGTATGATGAAAGCATGATTTAGAGAGGATCTAGGCTTCATACTGTCATTCAAGCCTCTTACAAGTTCTCAACCTACCTAGTTACAGAGAACTAACCCACGTACCAAAGTTAGTACATTCAAATATACAAAACAAAGCAAATAAAAGTATAGCAGTTAAAAAGGATAAGACATGACATAGTATAGCATTAAGTAACTGACGGTTTCGAATACTTTAGAACAGTTCATGCTTTGAACTAACATCAACCCTTCTTCCACTTAAAATCGCAAAAGCAAAAGGAGAGGCCAAATAAAACATCCTCAACTGATATGACCATGAAAATCTTCCAAATAAACACAATCAGCATGCAGCAGCCACACTGCAGTTAAAGGCATTAATTACCACTTTCAGAAGTGCAAATAGTAAAAAAAATTATAGATAATCACTTTTCAGAAATAAAGACAGTTCAGCTTCTAGAAGACCATAATATGGCCAAAAAAGTTCGAGAGAGCCTCCGTGGAAGTGTCTCAAAGATCTTCATAGTCCTCAGTGAGAAAAAACTGTATCATTGCGTCTAGGAGGTCTGTCAGGTATTGTTCCAGGCTTAAATTTCGAAGCTTCATGCTTTGCCAATTCAGGAGGCACAGGACTGTTACTCTGGATGAGCATCTGCTTGAGATCATAAAATACATCAGTATCATGGAGAGTCAAGAATGTTGTAGCCACACCAGTCTTTCCAGCACGGCCTGTTCGTCCAATACGATGAGTGTACATTTCAATATTCCCAGGCATATCATAATTGATAACATGTGCCACATCAGGTATATCAATCCCACGTCCTGCAACATCAGTTGCAACAAGGACATTATATCTCTTGGTCCTAAAACCTTCAAGGCTAATTTCCCTCTGCTCCTGTGACTTTCCACCATGCAAAGTAGTCACACGATAGCCTGCCCTATCCAGATTTTTGGCAACTGTATCTGCATTCTTCTTGGTGTTAACAAACACAATTGCTGTCTTATCACCAAGATCATCAAGCAATCTCTGCAACCTGGAAAATTTCTCTGATTCCTTCATCATCATAACATGTTGAGATATCAAATCAGTAGTCTTTCCAGCTGTGCCAATCGTAACCACCACAGGATTTCTCAAGTACTTCCTTGCAAGCCGCTCAACAGCAGGAGGCATGGTAGCACTAAACATATAAGTTGTTCTATAAATCTTCTTCTCATCTAGCTCCTCATCTTCATTCTCAGGCTTCAAATTACTCGAAGGCATTGCATCCAACACACCAACAACCTGGGGCTCAAAACCCATATCAATCATCCTATCAGCCTCATCAAGAACAACATAGTTACATTGATTCAAAACCGCATACCGTCTCTCCAAACAATCAATCAAACGACCCGGTGTGGCAATTACAACCTCACACCCTTGCCTAATCTTAAACCCTTGTTCCTCAATAGACTGCCCCCCAACAATTGAAACCACTTTAATACCCAAATAATGCGCAAACTTAACAGTCTCATCCTCAATCTGTTGTGCAAGTTCACGAGTAGGCGCCATCACAACAGCATAAGGCCCCTCGGCCTCGTTCTCTTCACTCATAGGCGGTAATCTAGAAATATAAGTTAACATAGGCAATACAAAAGCAGCAGTCTTACCAGAACCAGTCTCTGCAATACCAATTACATCCCTCTGCTGTAAACCAAGCGGAATTGCAGCCATTTGAATGGGCGAAGGCGCTTTATATCCAGCTCTCTCCACAGCCTTCAACAACTCAGTGCTCAGTTTACTCTCAGTCCAGTTCCTCATTGGCCGAGGAATCTTGGACCCTTTGTATGAAATATTGAAATCTTCCCTAAAAATCCTCCAATCCCTTTCAGTCATTTCCTCGAGCAGCTTCTCTGACCAATGTCGATCCACTCTCATATCAAAAGAATCATATGTATCAGCCGCTTCTTCCTTAAGCCTCTGTGCGGCTGCTTCCTCTGGTCTCTCCTCAATCCCTTCTTTCTTTCGAATCTCTTCTCTCATCTCCTTCTCGTTCTTGGCAGCCAACTTCTTCTGCTCTTTTCGATCCATTCCAGCGCGAAAGCCTCGCCCAAACAACAATTGAGCCTCGTGAGGGTTTTGATACAAAATATTCATATCCCTTGACGTATCTTCAGTGTTCTCCCAATCGAACGAAAACCTAAACTTCTCACTCGGCTTTATAACTCGCTTCTTAGGTTTCTTCGATCCAAGATACTGTTCTTTAATCGAATTCAGTTCCTTCTCTCTGTCACGCTCCATCGACTTCTCCAACCGCGCACGCTCCCTCGCTTTGGCTTCTTCTTCCCGTTCCCTGTCCCGCTCCCTCTCTCGTTCCCGCTCGCGATCCCGGCGGTGACGGTCGCGGGAGTCGCGGGAATCGTAGGAGGGCCTGGAGGGGTTCTGATTCTGAGAGAGCTGTTGCTCTTGGTAGCGGCGTTGCTGGGCAATTTCTTCTTGGCGGCGTTTAAGGGCTAATTCCTCGCGTTGGGCTTTGGTTAGGAAGACGGGTTTGGCGTTGGGTGTTTCATCGAGAGGGCGTTTCATTGTGAAGAGGAGGGGATCGCTTGGTGAAGTGCAGGAGGGGAAAAACCCGAATGGAGGCTAAGGCAAAGGGCGTGGATGAGAAGATGACTTTACAATACCAATACCACTCACACGCCGTGTTTTCTTTCTTTCTTTCGAATTCTTCTCTTTTATATTTATTATTATTATTGAATGCAATAATATCAAACACTATCCTTATATTTTAGTTTAATAGATAAAAAATATATTTGATATTTTAATCAATTAAATCCTTAAAATTTATCTAAAATTATCAATAATCTTTTTCGTTAACTTTTGTTACTTGATACAGTAATTTAAGAGAGAGAAAGACTATTATACCCCTCTTCTGTTACTTTTTATAAGGGACAATATCAAATATCACTCTCATATTTTGACATTTTAATAAACTAAACCCTTAAAGTTTATCCAAAATTATCAATAAATATTTTTCATTAATTGATAGAGTAACAAAAGTGAGAAATTTCAAATTATTGAGATTTAAAAAAAAATCAAATTTATAATTTCATATATAATAGGTTTATTGAAATTTTTATAGTCATAAAATTTCAAATTTGATTTTTTTATAATGTAAATGTTGTCTATGACTTTAATTTTTTCTTTCAAATTTGAAATTTTAATCAAGGCCAAAATTGAAATTTTTAAGTTAATATGTGTATCTCAATACCCTTTTATATTTATTATTTTTCAAGGATATTTTTATATTTTTATAAAGTTTTTAAAATATTGTATTTGAGTTAGACTTAATCAGGGGTATATTAGTCTTTTTTTCACTTCCGTGACTTTGTCAGTTAATGCAAAATATTTATTGATGATTTTGGTTAAACCTTAAGGGTCTACTTGATTAACGTATCAAAATATGATAGTAGTGTTTGATATTTTTTCCTTTACTTAATTAACCTTTTGTTGTCCTTAAAAATCATTCTGATCTGTTTACCAAAATACCCTCTTCGTTACTCCCTTACTTAACTGAAAATATTAATTGCTGATTTTTTGTAAACCTTAAGGGTCTAATTATTTAAAGTGTTAAAAATATATTTTACCTGAAATTAAATCAACACACAAAGGTACTATTTGATATTATACCATTATTTAATACTACTTTTATTAGGATTTGGTTTTCTTTTCTTATTAGATGAGGTTTTGTTTCTTTTTTTTTTTAATTTCGTTTCATTTCCTTATAATTAAGATATTTTTATTTCAAAGATTCCTATTATCCATTGAAAATCAAACTAAATTTTATACAACAACTTCTCTATTACAAACGTTATGTAATATTCCTACCTACCTCCATAAGGTTTAAACGTTATCAAATACCTCCCCCAAGTGACTTAGGATAAATTAAAATTGATGTGAGAGGACCCAATATACAAGCCTACGACTATTTATGTCACTCTGCTGTCGCATGAGGCCGAGTTATCGGTGTTCTATCAATACTCTAGACGAACCATCTAAGGCAATCTATCTATATATCTATAAGATCCTGCAATAAAATTTGTATAATTAACATATAGGATAACAAGTATAATCTTTTAATTTTTATATTTTGACAAGTAGAATTGAATTTAGAATATAGATTAAAGTATCTCTAAGTTTAATACATCTTGAGAAGTTCAATATTTAATCCATTGGTGTATATTTTAAGTACTAAAAATTGATTCTTTTTAATATAGTAAATAATTTGAATTTATAATATGTAAAATGACAAGTAAGATTTTTTAGACTTTAAATTTTTTAGAAATAGGATTAAATTTAGAATATGGATTAAAGATCTTAAAGTTCAATATATCTTAGAAAGTTTATTAGTATTTTAAATTATCAATGATTAATTGTTAATTAAATGAATCATAAAATTAGAATAATCAATATTTAAACTATTGATATACGTTCAATGAATTGAAAATTAATTCTCATAAATCTAATAAATAAATTGAATTTATAATATGGATTATATATCAAATGGATTCAGAAAATTTTTTGATAAATATTTATAATATTAGTTAAGAGACTCAAAACATTTTTGGGAAAAAAAAAAGAAAATTAATTATATTTGACATGTATGATTTTTTAGGCTTTACCTCTTCTTTTTGGTATACTTGAAGGTAATTTCAATATTTTTAATTTTATTTTTAAAATTTTTTATATTATATTAGAAGTTGATATTTGAAAGTTATTCATAAACTGAGAATTTTGATTGTTTCATAAACTCAACTAATTTAGATAAAAGAGTAATTCTAAAGAATATAACATATACAATTATAAACCCCTTTCACATTCATACACATACACATATATATGGGCAGGTTTAGAAGACATAAATTTATATATAAATTATAAACCATTAGATAATATTAAAATAAATTGTTAAGATTACTCATCACCCTCTAAACTTTTAATGCAATATTCTCTCTCATACAATCTCTCTTCAAGTATTAAATATTTTATCTCTTCTCCTAATTCCCACATTGCTTGGGAATGATAAGTTTGGATAAGTTAAGTACCCTCTGAGCTCCTTAAACCATTGGAGGTCTTTTGGGTGGCAAAGCCCAATTACAAAACCGTGACGAACTATGTGTCCAAAGTAGACAATACCCAACAGTAGGTCGAGGTGTTACTGAATGGTATAAGAGTCCTTCCCAACCAGAAATGTGTAGATATTTGATGTGGGATGTCACAACTTATCATTTTCAAGCGATATTGTTAAGTTTAATTTGTTTGTATTAGCGTGTCAAACTAGGTATATCAAATGTTTGTGTCAAACTAGGTATATCAAAGGTTTAGGTTGCGTTGGTTTCTGTGAGGCAATTAATTTGTTTGTATTAACGTGTCAAACTAGGTATATCAAAGGTTTAGGTTGGGTTGGTTTGTGTGAGGCATTTACATTGGTAAGAAAACAATTATGTCTCATTTCGCTTTATAACCGCCTAATAGCTACTTCAGTAAGATTGTCTAGAAAAATGCTACTTGAACTGTTACCTCATCTCGCATGATAGTAGTCTGACCTATCCTCGAGCGAGATTGCCTGGACTAGATAAACACACTTTTCTTTCATTTAAATCAACTCTCTTTCGGCACAAACCCTACATATACACTTCACATATATTTAAAAACCATTTTGAGATGATGACGAGTTATATAAAATTGTCAATAGCAAAAACACGCAGTAATATAATTCTAATATTTTATAAAATATTTATATATCTTGATCATTTGTATAACTAGGATTAAATGATATAGACAAAAATTAAGTAAGATCACAAATATTATCAGCAACATGAGAATTCATATTCTCTTCTTTCAACAAAAGCTTTTTTACAAAATTTATAAAATAAGAAAAATAATAAATAATATTAAACAAACAAAATCATATAATGCATGTTCTTTACAACTAGTTGTATTCTATTATCTTCATGATTATGCTATCCGAGTTATTTACAATGACAACAAATTTCTGAAATTAGAATATCATTCTATGATCATTAAATGATCTTTATGAAATTGTGCACTTCTTTCCACCAAGGAAAGAATTAAATGTTAATCAATATAACTTTTTCATGAACAATTACAAGTATGGTCATCAGACTTTTGATATGTTGGCCCGTGGGTACGAAGTATATTTGTGTTAAAAAATAATAATAACAATCTCAAAATAAATATTTCTTAAAACTGTATAGTTATAATTTATTTTATTATTATTCAATTAATTATATAATGGAGGACATTTTAGTCATTATGTTTGAGATAAAGGAATACGCACCAACTGCTGTTAACATGAGGGATGAAGTTGTTAGTTTCAATTAGGGGTAAATACATAGACACCCCCGAGGTTTAGTTTAAGTACAATCTTACCCCTGTTATTCATAAAGTAACGTAGACACCCTTAGAATTGGAAAACATAGGAGTCTTGACACATAAAAATAGGGGTCTTAATGTTACTTAAAATATCAAAATGAGGGTCTTTATGTTACTTTATGAATAACAGGGATGAATTTGTTACTTAGACTAAATCTTGGGGGTGTCTATGTATTTATCCCGTTTCAATTAATATTTGAGGTCTTGCACTTCCACTTTGTTGTTTAAGAATCTTTTTGTGCTTCCATCTATGTTCAGACTTATAACGGACCAGGGACCACAAAGAAACCATACGGACGCTATTTAAAAATCTATTTATTAATATTATTTTACGTCAATTGAAGAGTGGATCGTAGTCCGTTTATATGTCCAAGCAACTCTCACTTCTCACTTAAGATAACTTATTTTCATGAGTTAAGTTAGATTTAACCGGCTTGTTATATTTTCGACTTCTTTTCACGGAATATTATTTGGTATATTATGCATGAATTTAGCAAACCATTTAAGTGACAGGGCATCATGTCGCCCTTACTAATTTTTTATTCTAAATAATGCATTCGTTTAGTATTTTTAAATACAAATAGTTATTTTTCATTTTTTTAATATCTTATCAACAAATTAAAACACAATTATGAATAGAAGTCAACTTCTGAAGCGAATTATATTTAGTTCTTTTTTTTTTTTGTTTCCTATATGTCAACATCGTAGCCTATCTAAAAGTTGAAAGATACCCAATAAAATGTCAAAAAATTTTAGTTTACTTGTTATTACCTTATTTGATTTGACTTTACTTGATAATATATTAAAATAAAAAATTATAATTAAAAAACGAGCTGATGGTTATTATTCTTCTGGTGGTTGTTTTACACCTCTTCACGTTTCTAAAAAATAAAATAGTAAGTAATAAATTTATTTTACCAATTTTTTAGAGTAATTTATAAATAATAAATATTTTAAAAAAATACTAAACCATTTTAATGAATAATTTTACTAATTTATATATAAAATATTGATTAATAATATTTATGTTCTATAAATAGAATGCCCCAATGTCCAAAAAATTGATGTCAACCTAGCTACCATGCTTGAACTAAATTGGTTCTTGGGGATAGTATGAGATTGCTTTCGGTGTGAAAATAAGCAGCTTATACTTTGTTACATAAATAACTAACTTATAAAATTAATTAAAGGTATTTGATAAATAAATTTTAAAAATTACTTTACTTTTTTTTTATAAATAAGGTATTAATATTTTATAATTAATTATTATTTTTAATTATTTCTTAATAATTTATATACAAATGATTTATAATTTGATTAAACACTAATATTTATAATATTTCAAAAACTTAATTAAAGGAAGAATATATGAATTGCATAGTTCATCAAAATTTAAATTATTTTTTAATTTAATTTAATGTAAAAAAAATTTGAAATTAATATTATAATTCAAAAATAAACAAATATCTATAAAATAATTTCAAATTTATAAAAACATATTAAATAAATACATATAAAATAAAATAAATTTATAATTAGAATATATATGTGTTAAATTCAATAAATATTAATGGTAAAAATCATGTTTAATTTTGTAGGTTACAAAATAAGGGCAATTTTGTATTTTTAAAATTTTTATAAATTTCTTTTTTTTTTATTATTTTAAAAGTATAAACAATTCTCTAAAAGTAGGGAATCAATTTATTTCTATAACAACTTATTCTCAAATACTTTAGATTGATTTTGTTGTAAAAATAAGTATTTATTTTCATAGTAAAACGTATCCCATACTAACATTTTAGTCAGAGGCAGCCTAGATTTTGCTGATTTCATATTAATAACATACTCAAAAAGTCAACAAATCCCATGACATAGCCGGCCAACTTCCGGAACTGAAGATTTCAACTCTGTTTTTGGTTTATTTTAAGACATTATTGATTCAAATTTCTCCAAAAATAGTATTATATGAGAAATGATTGCAATAATGTAGGTTAAACAAATAATTTTGTTTTATTTATAGGTTACTTTCAAGTTTAAGAAGCTAAAACGACATGTACAAGCACAATTTGGGCATCTCTAGTTAGAGCTCGATTTCATTGAACAAGTTTACACGATACAACAGAAAACAAAACACTTTATTGCCTTTCAAAAAAAAAATCCCCATGTAACTATCACCATATTTGGTTGTTCGTAGTCTTCTCTTTCGCATGATGGATGAGGTGGGATGATCTTTATAGAACAAGAATTTATGAAAATATTAAGAAAACATATTTATAAAATATTTCAATAAATTATACAAAATGAAATTTGTGAGCATTACTTCAGTTAATAAAATTATTAAATTATATATTCACAAAGGCTTTGTCTCAATAGTCTAAATGGGGCCATTTTTGTTGTCACCAACCATATTAATCAATCAATCATCACTTGTAAAATTCGATTTGTCTTATGTAGTATTATTAGTATTAGGTACATATGTACCATAGAAGAGATTCTCCTACTTACAGACACATCATTTGTTTATATATATAAATTTAATAATATTGTTCTCAATAAAGAAATAACAATCAAACAATTATCAATATTCCAAATATTTAATTATGTCGTGACGTGGCCAAACGTAATTGCCCACAACTTGTCAACTTCCCAATTGTTTTACAAAATGATTATGTCCAGTAAATGTAAATACCTTCAAGTTGAAGGTTATAAAATTGATGCTTCTGCGTCTGCTTCTGCCAATTCCAATTCCCAGATGCAATGCTGCTTGATACTTTAATTATCCATCAATCAAAATCTTATTTATCCATAGCCAAACCTTCATGCTTAGTCAAACTCAAATACCATTTTTGAATTGTTAGTTATCTACCATTATTGATTAATTTTTACCATTTTTATTTCACTATCACTCGTCGACGCGTTTGTTACGTTAGCAGCAGTCTGAAAATATGAGATTAAAAAGAATATTTCTGTCACAAAATGGGAAGAGGACAAAATAATTTGTACTTTGAAAAAAAAAAAAAACTAGGAAACGATGAGTAAGTAACACGTCTCAGTTTTTGATATAGAATATTGGGTGAAAGCTGATGGAATAATAAAATTATATAGCGGTTTCGACTTCTTTGCCTATAAAATCCAGAAGCAGTGGTGCAGCTAACAACCAAGGCCATCTCCATTATTCCAACCAAACCTCAAGTGAAGATGGCAGAGACGGATGTGGAGAGGAATACACGTTCTGAAGCAGAAGGGATTGGGATCGAAACAATGGAAGTGGAGAAGAAGCTGAAAGAGAAAAAAATATCGTGGGCAAAGCTGCGTCGAGTAGACTCTCTCAATCTGGAGGCTGGCAGACTTTCCAGGACTACTCATGGTCATAACTCCCAGGTTCCTGAATTTTCATGCTCTTTGTTTTTATCTTTTTCTCCCTACATATATTCCGTTTTGCTTTTAAAAAATAAGAACATAAATAATTTATGTATCAAGTTTTGCAATGGCTTTGGCTTATGATTTTCTCCTAGTAATATTTTGATGAAAATAATAATTAATAACAACTCTAAACAGTTCTTTGTTTCCGAAACATGGAGTAAAAAAGAAGGAAAACAATTCAAAATTAATCTCTTTTAATGTGGAGTAAATAAATAATTTTGTTTTGTTTTGTATGTGTGCACAACAGAATGATTGGAGAACAGTATTCATTTTGGCATTCCAAAGCATGGGGGTGGTGTATGGAGACATAGGTACGTCTCCACTCTATGTGTTTTCCAGCACTTTCACCAGAGGCATCGGAGACAGGGAAGATGTTCTTGGAGTTCTATCACTCATCATCTACACTATTGTACTTGTGCCCTTGATCAAATATGTGCTTATTGTGTTGTGGGCAAATGACAACGGTGATGGTGAGTTACTCCAACTTTCTTGTTACCATTTTCATTTCTGTACACACACATTAATTAATAATAGCTTCATGTCTAAGTGCTTAAGCACATGTTTGCTAAAGTCAACTTCTCATAATATTATTTGATTAAGATCAAGTGTTACTTGGGGCCGGTGTTAACTTCTGCAGTAAAATAAGATATTTTTAAAAAGAGTCATCTTAAGAAAAGAATAATGATAAAATAACTATTTTCTATTTATTCTGGTTTTTGTATATTATAATAATCGTTACACCAGACTCTTATATGAAAGGGAGCTTCTAAAACTTAAAGAAGAAGAAGAAGAAGAAGATATTTAATTGATTTTAAATCCTAAATAAAATAAAAATCCTTATATCGCTGGAACTCTTTCCCGGAAAAGTTTTGTTACCATAAGTACGCCTATAATTACACAGTAAATTGTCTTAAACATGTTCAAATAAAAATTTATATGTGCCTGGAATGGAACTAACAATTCCCTTAAGAAAGCTGAATGGATTGCATATGGTAGTTAATTATTAGTGGAACTGGATATGCAGGTGGAACATTTGCACTCTATTCGTTAATATGCCGATATGCGAAGGTGAGTTCGGTCCCAAATGATCAGCCTGAGGACAGGGAGCTATCAAACTACAAACTTGACATACCATCCAGCCAGTTAAGACGTGCCCAAAAAATTAAAGAGAAGCTTGAGAATAGTCAAACTTCTAAAATCATACTTTTCCTTGTCACAATCCTGGGTACTTCCATGGTCATCGGTGATGGAGTTCTAACTCCATGCATTTCAGTCCTTTCAGCAGTGAGCGGGATCAAGTCTCTAGGCAGAGGTACACTACCCAGTACTCATACTGTAATTTTAAAGTCTTTCAGAGGTGGCATACTGTTGATTTTGATAAATTTTGTGCAGATACTGTTGTCGGCGTCTCTGTAGCAATCTTGATATTTCTATTCGCAGTCCAAAGATTTGGCACTGATAAAGTGGGATCTTCATTTGCTCCCGTCATCTTCCTGTGGTTTTCGTTTATAAGTGGCATTGGCCTTTACAACTTGTTCAAGTATGACATTGGAGTATTGCGTTCTTTCAATCCAAAATACATTGTAGATTACTTCAAAAGAAACGGTAAGCATGGATGGGTCTCCCTTGGTGGAGTTGTTCTCTGCATAACAGGTGAGCATGCACTAGTTTTTAAGTATTTTTTATTCCTTCTGGTTTCTGTAGAAAAATATTTAACTTTCTCTTGATGTTTACGAGACAGGTACCGAAGCAATGTTTGCTGATCTGGGCCACTTCAATGTCCGAGCAATACAAGTAATAGAATCAAATTCCATTTTAATACTTCCATTCCATTCCATTAATAAAATAAATAAAAAAATCTAATTAAGATGTTGGACAAAATTAACTTTTTTCTTAATTGAACTTCAGATTAGTTTCTCTGGCATTGTGATGCCGGCGTTACTAACCGCTTATGCCGGGCAAGCAGCGTATCTCCGCAAATTTCCAGAGAAGGTGGAAGATACATTTTATGATTCTATTCCCGGTAAGTCCAATAGTTGGGAACTCAGAGAAGTGATAAATATTGAAAATAACAAACAAATTAATAAGTCCATTATACAAAAGCTTTTGTTGATAAGAGTAAAATCTTCACTGTTTTGCAGATCCATTATATTGGCCAACATTTGTTGTGGCTGTAGCAGCTGCCATTATTGCCAGCCAAGCCATGATATCTGGAGCATTTTCGATCATCTCTCAGTCGTTGAGCCTCAGTTGTTTCCCAAGAGTTAAAGTTGTTCACACTTCAGATAAGTACGAGGGACAAGTCTATATACCCGAGGTCAACTACATACTTATGATTGCTTGTGTTATAGTCACCGTGAGCTTCAGGACCACTGAAAAGATCGGTAATGCGTATGGTAAGCTTAAAACTTAAGTACAACTTTATTTTATGGATGTCAAAAAATGGTAATTTTGACTTTGGTTTCCTCTCTTACGCCCAATTACACTTGATATGCAGGAATTGCCGTGGTTGCTGTGATGGTGATCACAACATGTTTGGTTACGTTGATAATGCTTATTATATGGAAGACAAGTATATGGTGGATTGCTCTTTTCTTTGTCGTCTTTTGTGCCATAGAGGTGTTTTATCTATCTGCAGTCCTTTACAAATTTACACAAGGTGGCTTCCTTCCATTAGCCTTTTCATTTTTCCTGATGATTGTTATGGGGATATGGCATTATGTGCACAAGCAAAGATATGTATATGAGTTGAAAAACAAGGTTTCGAGTGAATACATAAGAGGCTTGGTTGCAAATCCAAATCTAAATCGAGTGCCTGGAATGGGACTTCTTTACTCTGAACTTGTACAGGGAATTCCTCCCATTTTCCCTCACTTCATTGCAAACATACCATCCATCCATTCTGTTCTAGTGATTGTTTCAATCAAGTCCATTCCAATTAGCAAGGTGGCATTGGAGGAACGCTTCCTGTTTCGATATGTCGAGCCTAGGGAGAACAGGATGTTCCGCTGTGTTGTTAGATACGGATATAATGACAAAATTGAGGAACATGAAGAGTTTGAGGCCCAGTTGGTAGAATACTTGAAAGAATTCATCCGCCAAGAACACTACATTCTTGGAGGAGTAGGTCCTGAACAAATGGCGCCCGAGCCAATCAACCCTCTGGATTCCACTTTGTTAGTCAGTGATGGGAAAGTTAAAGGGTCAACAGTTCACATTGAGGAATCACTACAACAGCCTACTCCATCCAGTGTTTCCTCGGGTTCCATTCGATCATTCCATGCTGCTAACTCCACAAATTCTTCCAACAGAATCGTCACTGCACCGCTCCAGGAAGCTGAAGAGGAGATGCAGTTTGTTGAGAAAGCAAAGGAGAAAGGTGTGGTCTATCTCTTGGGAGAAACAGAAGTGGTGGCTGAGCATAATTCATCTCTATTCAAGAGAATGGTAGTCAACTATGGATACAGTTTTCTCCGGAAAAATTTCAGGCAGGTTGACAAAGTAATGGCAATTCCAAAGACAAGGCTTCTCAAGGTTGGAATGACTTATGACATTTGAAAATTCAACTCTATCGAATCGAAGTACATAATCTTTCCTTGCAACCCAACTTCAAACTTTATGCATGTGTTTAAGAAAATAATGATGGAAATGGTTTCTAATTTCCATGTTATTTTGGGTTTTTTTAGGAAGGGGTATTTTTGTGGTTTTTACAATCTTAAGGATCTTTTGATACACATCAAAAGTCGGGGTGCGTAAAGTGATTTTCATGTATTACTTACTAACTCCGAAACCATATGGCAAAGGTTGAAAATTGTCAATTGCTTTGACCAGTGGTTAAAGCATAAATATATTTGTGTTTGGGATTTGCTTGGTTTTGATGGCATATCAACTAGTTTTGATCTCACAAGTGATCATTTAATGGAAATTGTATCATGATGTTGCAGTGTTGAAATGAATTTGAGTTTATGTTATGACTTAGTTGGACCATTTGTGAAGAAGTTTTACCATACATGGATTTTTATGCCAGATAATGGTATCATAGGTATCACAATGATTTTATCAAACTTATAGTAAAGTGCAATATAGGATTTTATCATGGGATTTTATTTTAGTCCCCTGAAGACTTTTTCAAAAATTAATATTAACCTCCAAAAATTAATAAAGCGCTGACAAACATTTCATATCAATTTCAAAATTTTCCCTCTTTTTTTTTTTTTTCCTTTCTTCTGCTTTTTCTTTTCTTTTCCGACTTTTGAATCATACCATTAATTCTAATCTTGAAAATGGGAAGTTCGAAGTTTACTACAAGAAAAGGGCTCCATTTTTTTTTTTCAAGTTTTTACTTTTTCTGTTATATTTTCTTATAGAGGTATTAAATGCTGAATCCTAACCGATAAACTCATTGGGAAGGAGTATATATAATTGTGGTAGAGGTTTCTTCTATTAGAGTTAGTTTCAGCGATTGATAAGTGGTTTTTGATGTAATTCTCTTTCTTATATTTCAAGGAGATTAAAAATGATATTAAAAACGGTAGATTTACTTGAGTCCCCAAAGAATACGGTGAAAACAGCCAATATTCCTCTTTTTTACTCTTTTTTTTTTTTTAATTTTTTTCTAACGATTTAATTTCAGTACTACTCGTCAATTCTTTCACAAAGGGGTCTCTAGCCACTGACATATTAGAATTAGGAGGTAGCTTTTAGATAATTAAGTAAAACCCCATCTGAAATAAATTTTGATTCTTTAATACTAATGTAGTTAAACTTTTTTCTAGTAATAAGAGATTGTTTGTTGACTACCTTTGGGCTTTTTACTCGATATATTATACTAGAAATAAACTCTATAAATTTGGTAAAGTGAAACAGGATGGCCTGCACAAATGCTTGTACTGAGAAGAAAAATTTATTTGTGTTTTCTTCCAAGACATTATAGCCATTACATATAGCCTACAAAGCTAAATCGCAAATATAGTCTTTTATTCATTTCTGTTTGCCTTCTATTTTTGGAGAAGTGATTGTTCATGAGTATAATTGGAGGGTTGAGTTTTATGAGAGATAATTCAAATGATTGCTAGTGAATTTCTACTTTATCTGTGGATGAAGTTTTTAGGCCAAACCATGCACAAGAGAAATGGCATTCTTCAACATGTCTCTAACTTTGGAGTTTGTCTGCACTACTAGGTTAGTTGCAAGGATTAGTTCTTATGTTTTCATTTCCATCAATGTTTCCCCTTTGCAGACATAATGCTACACAATCAGCTGGGACTAGAAACAAAGAACTACCAAAAAAATTTTCAGTATAATATGATACTATATTTAACAAATATGTGTATGATCATGATAAACTCATTCAAATCCACAAAGTGACGATCACAAATGACAAACACATATAAGCCAACTTGTGATGGATATCCCAGGTGGATATCATTGAAGCAGGTAGGCATAACAACTTAAAATAACTAAAATAGAAGGCCCAGTTTGTCTCTTCATTCGGATCTCCTCTTTGGCAGTATCTACTCAGTCCCTTTTAATTTGTCTGAAACGCTTTTGGTCGTATTAGTTTTCAGTCTCAAGTCTCAACTAATTCTTAATGTCAAGACAGAATCGGCAAACGCCTTCTGAAGATTATATTCTATATACCCTTTGATTGCAACAGCATTATTAGCCACTATAATTTGGCAGTAACCCTCAAGTTTGAAAGGGTTTTCATCTTTCATTTTCCAGATAATTAAGCAGGCAACTCAGGTTAAAAAGCAGTCCGGAGGAGATTCTTCTGTAATTTTAAGGACTCTAAAAGGGTTTTTCATGAAGTGGTGACCACTGTTTTATATAGCATGTAGGACAAATAGAGCCAACTTAAATTCCTATTTTACTGATTTGATAGTGATTAACAATTTGATGTTGTTATCAGAGAATTCTAAATACATTTTAATAGGAATAGATGGACCGTGGTCTTTGGTTGACATTGGTATTAGAATTTCTTCTTCTTTTTGTCAGCTATCAAAACCCTTCCTTCCAGGCTAAGCATATATATTATGAGCTTCTTTGTATCTAACGCAGGAAAGAATCAAAGCCTTCCAAACATGTCAAACTTTGCTCAGGAATTTGATGATGATGAACAGTTTCAAAGCACTATTGTGTCACAATCTTCCAACGGAAGTCCTTCTCATGCTGAAAACGGTGATGGTTCCACTCCTTCCACCACAACGACTTCAAAAAAGAAGAGAAACCTTCCAGGAAATCCAGGCAAGCAAGCATATACTTCATTTCTTGTTGAAATGCAAAGTATCCCCTTTTTATATTAGCAGTGCCGAACTTTTTGGGAGAGCACTTTGTTTAGAAACATAAACCATCAAATATTTGAATTAGAAATAAGCATATCGTTAGCTCTAAGAATTGCATAGTTAATCAACGCATACAGATTTCAGATAGTTTCTGAACTATGATTAATGGAGTCTGTAAAATAACTGCTCTTTTGAATTATACTACGAATCAAAATTATAGTAACCTTGGGTGAATAAATATGTTGGAAATTTTGCTTTAATTGTTTTAGTTGCATGCCTAACTGAACCATAATTGAGTTGTGTAATTAGCCTTACCAGGAGACAGTTCATAACATGATATAATGGGGATGGGTCGTACAATTTCAACTTTGTCATCAATAGGTTGAATCAAGTTTAATCTTTATTCTTGCAAAAAGGTTGATTCAGAGATCTACCAAGAATGTTAGCTTAACGTATTATTTCTAACTAATTGTTCTTGTGGGAGCGTTTCTACAGACCCTGATGCTGAAGTTGTAGCATTATCTCCAAGGACACTGATGGCAACAAATAGGTACATTTGTGAGGTGTGTCACAAAGGATTCCAGAGAGATCAAAACCTTCAGCTGCACCGTAGAGGACACAACTTGCCCTGGAAGCTAAAGCAAAGGACAAGCACACAAGTAAAGAAGAGGGTGTATGTCTGCCCTGAGCCAAATTGTGTGCATCATGACCCCAGCCGGGCTCTTGGTGACCTAACTGGGATAAAGAAGCACTTCTGCAGAAAGCATGGAGAAAAGAAGTGGAAGTGTGACAAGTGCGCAAAACGCTATGCAGTTCAATCAGACTGGAAGGCTCACGCAAAAATTTGTGGGACACGAGAGTATCGCTGTGATTGTGGCACAATATTTTCAAGGTAAAACTTTAAAATTCCTTTGACGAAATTGGCTCGCTGTTCCTTAATCACCGTTGAAGTCGTTTATCATCCAACTTTTAGTTAAAACCTCCAATTTTCTTTTGTCCAGGAAGGACAGCTTTGTCACACATAGAGCTTTCTGTGATGCATTGACCGAGGAGAATTACAAGGTGAACCAGAATCTTGCAGCCACAGGTGGAATGTTACTGCACCAACAGCAAGAGCTGTTTACTTCATCAATGCCAAGCTCTGATTCTGTCTCAAACACAAATTCAAAATCACTGATGAATCTCTCAATTTCTAGTGATAAAATGGACAATTCGCTGAGACCATTATCTCTGAGCTCAGCTGGGGTTATGATATCAAGTAATCTGGATCCCCTTCTCAATGCAAGAGGGCCACGTGCTTGTCTTAGCTCAGTAGGTGGATCAAATGCCTCTCCCCTGGCAATTGGCTCCACCTACACATCTGCAACAGCCTTGTTACAGAAAGCCGCAGAAATGGGTGCAAAGATCAGTGATAACACAATCGCCCCAATACTTCTGAAAGGTTTTACTGGCTATACTAGCAGCAGCATGACCTCAACCGGGTCTGTCCAGGAGGGTTCATTGATGGCTGGTAGCAACATGGGAACAGTTCCTGCAGGCACAAATGGTTTATATGTTGGAGATCAAGGAACTTTTAATAAAAACGTGGAGCAAGGAGATCCAAGACAAAGTTATAATGTTTCCCAAGCTGCATTGTTCGAGTCTCCCCAGTTCATGCAGTCGGAAAATGGAAATGTAGCTATGAGTTTGGGAGGAGAAATGTACATGGGAGGAGGAGAAAAAATGACTCTTGATTTCTTAGGAGTGGAACCAGCTGGACATTCTAGTATTGGCAGGAAAAGAAGCTATGATGGTAGCATCATGGGATTGGGGTACTCAAATGCGCAGCAAAGCGTGCATAACTTGCAATCACATTGGTAGAGATCTAGAGTACTCTCTTTTTCAGTTAAAGTTTCTAATTACACTGCTTTTGCAGAGATTAAGGAAACTATTTTAATGTTTTGTGAAGGCAATACTGAGTATTGCCAACTGTACTACTTAATTTATAACAGATGATCTCCATTTTAACTAGACTAGTATTCTTATTTGATAGTCATAATATTCTAGTTGATTAGCTTGATTCTCTTACTTGTTAAGCTTTCAGATAAACTAGTTATCTAACGTGCACATTTATCAAATTACATGTATACTTAGTGACTGCACAACACGAGCTGACCTAATGCGACTGATAGTAAGCAGGCGTCCGTCATGCATGATTTTGCAATCTAACATTATTGAAGTGATGGTAGGGTGATGAAAAGAGTTCATATAATTGACTGGTAAAGTACATTAAGGGAAACATTATATGTAGAAGTATAATGACTGGGAATCTTATGGCATTTGTGCATGGAGATTACAGTACATAGAGGATTTCATGCATGATCGTTGTCTTGTGAAAATGCTATGATAGCGGAGGAGTCTATCTCTTATCAATAGTCCTCAATTCTTTTTCTTTTTCTATTTTTTTCTAGGATGATGATAGTTAAAAAAATAATAAAAAATTATAAGAAAGAACCAAGTTTAGGGTTATTTTTACTCTTTAAGCAGATTTTATTTTGTTTATTACCTTGTAAAGTTCAAAATGAAAAATGCTAAAGCACATGTATTCATTGCCTTTATATAAAATATAAAAAATAAATAAATCTATTTAATTAATATTCAAAAGACTTTCAATAGCCTAAACTAGTCAAGATTTATGTAACTAAGGATATAAGAATATGAACTGAAACCTTAAATCTATTTATTCATTAAAGCTGAATTGTTGATATCGTAAAATAGATAATACTCAACAATTAATATTCAAAAGAGTTTCAATAGCTTAGAAAATTCGTAAGGTACTTAAACTAATCAAGATTTATATAACCCGACAACATAAGAATATGAACTGAAATCTATCCTCACTACTCTATAGATCTTGGGTGTTACACATTCATTTAATAATCTTATGTTAAATACGTATTTGCTTTTTCTTTTAATAAATATAATCATGATTAGTTAAATTCAAAATAAATGGATGTATTATGGTTCATAAGAAATTATTAATTACATATATAGATGATGAGTGCGCCTATCACACACATTTTTCAATTCTTAGTTTGGAATTAATATTATATTAGAATCTTGACCCACTATAAGATCTTTCAAGTTGGGAAACAAATAAAATATCTTGAATAATTTTATTAGGTATCCGGTGGTCAAATTTCAAGCTAATTGGCTTTGAATTAAATAAATAATGGTATGACTAGGAATATTAACAATGAACCCAATATTTTCCAAACTCTGGCATTTTCTTGGAAGTCAAGCTCTTTGCCTCCAAACCAAATTTTTTTTGACTTCCAACACTCAGATAATCTCTTACATCAAAAATATGTAATTTAATAAATACATTTTTAATTAAGAATCACATCATCAAGACTTTATCTTCTGCTTACAGCAGCTTCTAGATTTTCTACGATACCAATTCTTTGGTATTAACATAAGAAAATAATAAATATTCTTTTGGGTGAGGTTATTTGCACCCATAATTTTTTTATTACTTAAATATCGTGGTAGGAAATTACTTAAAGACACAAATCTGAATCTTTTTAAAAGGTGAAAATTACTCTATACACCCAAAATTAGAATAAAATCACAGAAAAAAAAAACTTGCAGCTTATTCTTTTCATGAGGATGAAATTGTTTCAATTTAATTGAAAAGAAGAATGCTCTCATTCAACTTTTGTAAAAGTTATAACAGTAAGAACCCCTGCTTCCCTGCTTTTAAAAGACTGCTTCTGCTTCTAAAATATAAATATTCATAATTATCCTTATAAAAATTTAAATACACAAAATTATCTTTATTTGTTTGTAACCTACAAAAGCAAACACAAATATATATTATAATTATAATTTTATTTTATTTTATATGTATTTATTTAATATGCTTTTATAAATTTTAAATTATTTTATAGATATATGCTATTTTGAAATTATAATATTAATTTTAAATTATTTTTTGTATTAAATTAAGTTAAAAATTAATTTAACTTTGATTGGCTATATAATTCATATTCTTCCTTTAATTAAGTTTTAAAAATATTAAAAATATTTTTATAAAATTATAAATTATTTGTATAAAAATTATTAAAATAATTTGAAAAAAAGAATTGATTATAAAATATTAATAATTAAATATGGTAAAGGTAAAATAAAAATATTTATTTTGATAATTTATACATAATAAAAACAAAAAAAAAAACAATTTCAAACACTTCTATCCTGCTTTTAGAAAAAGTAAATTAGTTTTTAAAAATTGTTTATTAAACACTTTTAATTTATTTTATAAACTGCTTATTTTTCTAGCAAAATAGAAGCGAATCATTTTTGTAGCAATAACAATCCTATACTGACCCAAAGTTTATGATTGAAAGTTATTGTTCCTTCAATATTTTCAATAAAAGAATGACTTTTACTTATGGGCAGTCTTAATATCTGTTCTTAGGGCATATATATGTTAAAAACATTAAAACTTATATAATTTTATAATGAAAATCAATAAATCACCTTAAAAGTTGTATTTTTTTACTATAAAACTTATTGAATTCGGTAAAATAATTAATTTAACACAATATTTGAGATGCTCATTAGATTTATAGATACATGATTTAACTCACAAAAGATAATACAACCTAGAATTCATTATCTTCAATATTTTATTAAATTATAATCTCCGTAGGGTTGTTTTTGCTAATAAGAAGATTTTGTAATATATTCTTTTCTGTTTTAATAATTTAGGGTCTACAAAAAATGATGAGGAAGAAAAAAAGGGAAAATTATAGAAAATAACCCAAATTAAGGGGTTGCTTAGAAAAATGCTTAAGCCCCTTAATTTCTTGCAAGCATCTATACAAAGAGTGTTGGGGAGATGAAAATGCCCATAGACATTAACCCATCACCTTCTCCTTCCCTTTTCAGACCGTTAAATTTGTTTCAATTCACTTCGGTTTGGACCGCTCGGTCTGGTATATGCCCGATTGATCCAGACCAAAACAGACTGCTCGATCTTTCAATCCAATTTTTTGGTGACTTCGTATCAGACAATGGACAGTTGGTCCCTGCTGTTTTTTGTAATTTTTTTTGGCAAAAACCCAATCTTTTTACCAATTCCCGTAAGCACAAATCAAGCCATCTAAAAACCCACAACAATCAAACAAGATCTTCAAGCCTACACAACAATTTTTCTATAAAGACTACACAACAAAGTCACCAAATAATGTTATTTATGAGACAAATGGTTTCATTGGTTGATAAAAATCATTTTGAAACATGCGATAATCAAATGCTCTGCTCTAGAATTGCTCACGGAATAATTTTGGCAATAGACACTCTATATATATATATATATATATATTTATAATTTTTTAATATTCCAACTATTTGAAACTTTCATATAGGCTCTTTGTAAATTTTTCATCCCTTCAAGAAAGGCAAGAATGTTGACTGAGGAATGAGAAAGCTGTGACTATAAAGATGAAGAATTCGAACGAGTTAGTCTTTTCTTTGCAGAAAGAATTTGTTGCTACTAAAGGAAATTTGTATAAACAGAACTTGAATTGTATGAGGAGAAGAATATAAGGAAGGAGACTGAGAAGAAATTCCTCAAACTATTGTAGGAATTTGCTATGGATAAAACAGGTATCGGTGACTCTCCAAAATTAGTTTCGATTTTCTTTCTAAAGGAAAAGAAGCAATAGACGAAAATATGACTCCAGAATATCCTAAACATCACAGTGTGGTTACTGAGATTAAAAATCAAAGTAACAAATATAAAGCTTATGTCAATGGGTGTAGAAAGAATTAGAGTTATTTTTGAAATTTAGATGGGTGTACAAAATAAATATTTGAGTTTTAATTTTTTACTAATTAAAAGGTGTGTTGAGAAAATGGATATTGTGAGTAGTTCGCCCCACCCTATTTATTTTGTAATGTTTGATTGCTGGAGGCATATAGATTCTGAAGATTTAGCCAACTAGTTCTTAGTGCTTGGTCGAAGTATGCAATGGGTTAGGTTGACTTTCAGACTCTTAGTTAACATTTTTACCTTGAATTTTACGAACAAAGTTTGGTGGATTGCTTTTATGGGTTTATGCTGCGAATATTCTTTTGTTTAAGCCAACACAACACTTGGCTGCGTATCTGTTTCAGTTTCTCCCTCAATTCAGAAATAACACTACAAAAATCTCCTCCAATCAGAATTCGTAACACTGAACTGATGCATACTTGCATACCAAATAAGATGTAAACGCGCAATAGTATCGACGGCATATCTATTTCGTTCCAAGTGTGCTGTGGGTTGGATTGACTTTAATCTTTTTAACATGTTTACAGTCAATTTTACCAACAAAATTTCGTTAGATATATGGGTTTATGCTGCGAATATTCTTTGTTTGAGCCAACACCAGGCTGCATACGCGTTTCATTCACTCCCTCAATTCATCAGAAAGAAAATTACGAAAACTTTTCTAATCAGAACTTTTAACACTGAAGGGATACGTATCTTTTAACACTGAAGGGATACATATTTACATAGTAAAAAGATGTAAACATGCGATAGCATCAACTGGTACAGGGTTTTCCTAGCTACAATGCTAACTCAGAATGTTTCCATGGCAGAACAAACTAAACTACACCACACAATCACCACTATTAGCTCTCATAAAATCTTGACTTAAAACTCCACCTGCTCCTGCTTGCAAGTCAACAGAACCTGAGAGTTGGAAGCTCTCTCTTTCAGACCCGGTAAGGCTTTCGAATGTTTCAACATTAACCACTAAATTGCCCAACTCCAGGGCCACCACGCATATTATAACCGTAACCATAATTAGATGTCTCCAACATGTACCATGATCCTGGGGTTTGCACGAATGGTAAAGGGTATGGATGACAGAACGACCCACTTGCCACCGTAAGAGGTGGTAGTTGTGGCGGTGGTGGTGGAGCCATGCTATATACCTCTGCTGTTTGGAACTCATACTTTGGTGAAGGTGAACAGTATCCTGGTAAAGGAGATTGAACATAGTCTACTAAAGGGAAGCAGATTGCATCCTGTGACTGCTCATCATCTTCCAGTGAAGGGTAACGAATTTTTTCACTAGAGTAACGAACTTTAGGTGATAAGTTAACTTCTGGAGAAATTGTTCCATCCTTCTTGATGTCGCTTCCATTAATCTTGTAAGAAAAATTTAACACTCCATTAGGCTTTCCATCACTGCTGCGAACTTGATACTTGACAAAACGAACAGCTCCATTGAACTCATCAATCAAGTCTTTCAATGGCACGCGGACCTTCCCAATAGTTCTGTTACCATAAACTACTCCTTCAAAGAGCAGATCAAAGCTGAGAAAAAGATGGCTGCAATCATTAACAACAGCTTTTATATCAAACTGCAACATGTGGTTCCATTCTGGGTTCAAGCCTCCCTCTCTGTCTATTGGAGTCTTCTGACGCTGCAAACACTTCTGCTGCTGCTCTTTCTTCTTTAATTCACCATTGATGATGGAGACTACTGCATAGACAGAGGGCTTCTGGAAGAAATTGAAGGCTTTGAGATCATTACAGGAAAGAAGTTTAAGTTCTAGAGAGCTCCACTCCATCATATTTTCTGCTCTGATTCTTCAGCTGTTGTTACCTCTCTCTTCTTCCAGATGCACGAAAGAAACTTCTCCTTGGCTTCTGAGAAAGAGCAAAATGAGGGACGCATATACCATATACGGGCAGATGTCAAGACCTGGTCTACGCATTATGAGGCACGGCATAGACTAATTACCAACTAGTGTGTCCCACATTGACTTCCACCACCATTAAAAACCTTGAAAGTTGAAACTGTGAGGCTGATCTCTCTAATGATTCAATTATATTCCTCTTATTTTAATTCTCATGAAATCAACTTCAAGAAGACGTTAGGCAAGTCAAGCTCCGGATCTGTGTGGAGAATTTGAGGGGTTGATGATAGATTCAGGTCTAAAGGCAAAGTTACAAATGGAGATTAAAAAAAATGTTTGATTAAGATATATTTATATTCAAAACGGGTAGAAATGTTCTAGCATAAAGTAATTGTTCAAGCATCTATTATTTTTGCTGAAGAACTAACTTTTGTACAAGCATCTATTATTTTTGCTGAAGAACTAACTTGTTATTGTGGCTGCGGGATGAAAATGATGTGGGAAAGGGAATTTGAAAGGACAAGATAGAGAAAGGGTTTCCGAAAGATGCCGATCAACTCAAATCACACGGTAGCTTATCCAACGTGGCTATGAGCTTCACAACCTAAAAAGATGTCCATTAACTTCACCAAATAAATCCAAATGGAAAGCAGATAACGGGACTTCTCATCTGCTGCTAGCTGTGACGAATCTCGTATAAAATTGTCCTGTGAGATGGATGCCGGTTACCTACCCCCAAGTTCAAGATAAAACTCATTTCTATTCAGTAGGACGTTCTCCCCCATCTACGCCAGGCCCAAGATTAAAACTCATTTCTGTTCCATTTGGGATTTGACATCTCCCCCTGTACCGAAAGCCCAAGACAAAATTCATTTGTATCCAATTTCGGATTCGTGACATTCTTCCCCATCCTAAGACATGATCCCCTCGTTGCAAATGACATCACCTCTATTAAGTCACGCAATGCCTACTCAAAGCAGTTGGCAGAAAATAAGGAGCTACCGAGGATATAAGAAACTTGGCCTATTTTGACATGACTTGCTCCAAGCCAAGCTTTGATGTGTTCCATCCTACCTATTTCAGCCACTTGCTGTGAAACTTAAGAGTTACATAACGTATAAGAATCTAAAACTACTTCAATATCACTTCTTACGAGTCCGACGACCAACCAATCTCAGGTGTTTGATGCGGAAATGAAAAGGCCACGTCGCAAATAAAGCGTAATCAGGCATTATTTGCTCAAACTTGGTACCTAAAAGCCTAATTTATAAGGGATGCAACTTACCAACCCTTAAAAATCTAAGATCCATCACAACCAAACTGAAGAACTTACCGTTTTGAGGTAATAGTATTGATAAAAAGTTTCAAGATTCTCCTCTAATTCATTGAACATAATTATATAATTACCCTTTTTGTGCTGCAAAACTAAAGCACGGACAGCTGTGCAGCAGTACTGCAGTCCATGAAGACAAAGTATAACAGTGATCATGAGTTTGTGCAGGCTAATTAAGAAGATCGTGAGCAGATAAAGAGATATATAGACAACAATTGCTGCTTAAGTCGTTCACTTCCAAAAAGATGCTAGCAAAATTCTTATTAAGTTGGATTTTTTAAGAAGAAATAAGCTTAGTTGTTTGACAACCTTAAATTGTTGCTTCAAGATAACCCACTTGAGGTACATAAATTAACAGTGTTACATTAAATGAAATAACAACACAACCAAAATTCTCATCTGATACTATGGAAATCCCAAATGAAATGATCTAAACTCTACCTCAGCGAACTTTGGTCTTCCTCTGGCCTTGGAGCTCAGCAGCTGCACATATTTTTTTCCAACACCTGATAGCTATCAATGTGGGAATTACAACCCAGGAGGCATTTGCTATGATGTAGTAGGCATAGTAATAATATGGACTTGCAGCAAAGTTATCGCCTTCCAAGTAAGAAGTTATGAAATAAACGGCAGTCCCATAGAGCTGGCCAAGAGAAATTGCAAATTGAAGTATGTAGCTGTATGACTTTCCTTTAGCTATAGCAATCCTGCAGAAGCAATAACCATTAGAACCATCAATGATATAGAGTTTTAGGAGTTAAAAAAGAGAGCTATGATTTGATTGTAGACTAGTAAAATAAAGTATGATCTTCTACTCCAACTCAGTGAACTTAAGTCTTACACTGCAAGAAGACTCGCTGGGCCCTCCAAAACTGCAGTTAGTCCTTCAACAGTAACAACTCCTGCATCTCTTGCTGCATACCTTGAATCACCTTTGCTGTATTCCTTCCCTGCCAGCTTTTATTTATCAGTATCATCCACTAAAGAGCTTATGATTCCAGAGCCATCTCAATTGCTTATTATGCTAATTTTCATAGATGACATGAAAGGAAGTAACTTACAAACTTCAGCCAAATAAAAGCCAGATTTGTCCTTGTAAAATTCTGGAGAGAATGCAAAATAGCCCTCGAGAATCAAGTGGGTAAGGCCAGTGAAAGCCCACCAGCACATGAGCCATCTATCAATTTTTGATATCTTGGATGACCTCCCTAATCCAAAAAATTGAAAAAAAAAAAAAAAAAAAACAAAACAAAATAAGATGAAAAAGNCAAAAAAATTTAAAAAAAAAAAAAAAAAAAACAAAACAAAATAAGATGAAAAAGGAGCACAAAGGAATTAAGATCTTGAAAACCATTCTATTCCTGGGGATACAATGTTCGTGGATATATTAAAGCAGTAACCGCGATGTAAAATGCAAAAACCACAAATGAATATGAGAAACAAGGGGGAAATCCATCATAAACATATGCATTAAGAGCATTGGAATGTAAGCTCTCAAAATAATTTTCAAATACAATTCTCAAACTCAATGTAAAATCTAAAACCAATTAAAATTATTGTTTTTTATTCTCGCAAAAATGTCTCTAAATTGGATCCAAAAACTGTGTAGTGTATGTTTTGTGAGTTAATTGTATATATAAGAACCAGAAATTTGGTAAGATAGTCAACAAGAAAAAATAGTCCAAAACCCGCCACAAGGAGAACATTATACAAGACATATTTTAGCCATACATCAAGTTCTGATACAGCATAAATCACTAGCAGGCATCACCATTCACCAGACCAGTTAACAAAGATAACATTTGTAGTCACAACTTTCGTGTGACTAACTGGAGTCAAGTCAGACTAACTAGCAGGCCAGGTAACATTACCAGACCAGCAGAACTTGTGCACATCACCCGACCAGTAACGTTACTAAGAGTGAGATACTATTATTAGCGTCAATAGATTTGAAAACAACTACCAACCCAGAATCCAAGTAAACATAACAACGAAATTTGAAGTTGAAGTGAAGTCATTGGCATAGCCATGGCAGATAATAGAAATCTAAGAAGAGTAGGAAAGCAAAGGAAGTGGAGACAAACCAGAGAGAAGCCAGATGAGAGAAACGACGAACACGGAGGCTGTTCCATAGACAGCAATAATGGTGGACTGAGGGAGGAAGTTGGGGACGTAATCCACCAGATTCAGATCTCTGGGCACATACGGATGGCTCATTTTCGTTCGCTCCTCGAAAGTCAAATCAAGTTCACTCCATTTTGCTTCGATTATTCTACTCTTATTCACTTGAAACGCCCAACACGCCCCGAAACACGTCAGAATTAGCCGAATTTAATAATAATATTGGGCAGATGGACTTTAATGACCAACTATAATCCAGGATTTCTGTGATTCAATTCTAAATTTAAAAAAAAATAATAATAAATTAATAATAAATATTTTTTATGGAAATAATGTGGTCATTATTTATATTATAATAATAATAATTAAACAATTACATTAATTATCTGTCAATACAAGAAACCAAATAATTAGTGAGAGGGTGTTGCTAACCTTCATCTATTGTAATATTAGTTTATCATTTATATGTAAATATGATAGAAGAATATTATATCATTAAAGACGAAAAATTTGGAACACGGCATAAGTGTATAACATTATTCTAAAAACCGTTACTAACTCATAATATTATCTCTTGCAATAGTAAATAATAAATGTTGTATTATAATTTAAGAAAATATTATTTTAAAATAAAAAATATCACATTTATTTGAGATAACATATATAGAATAAATCCTAAATGCTAAATTATTCCTATCATTTTATACATCTTATTATAAATTGTTTAATAACCCAAATATTCATTTCAACTATGAATAATAAATAAATACAAAAAATGATGTCAATTTTAGTTAAAATAGAAAAATTATAATATTATTTAAAATGTGTGGTTTTGGCGTTACTCTATTCGAAGTATCGATCGGTACTCGGTAGCAAACTTCTTGCATATAGGCCATAGCTGGCGGCCCACATAGGCGTAGCCTTCTACTCGACTGGCTCAGGGTGGGGTTGGCAGTAGCACTAGACTACTACTCTACTAGTAGACGGCTGTATCACTCAGGATATTATTTAAATTTTTATAATTGTATTTTAAGGGGATATTCAGGTAAACAAGGATATGTAACACCAACAACTTCAACTGTTCAAGTACTCAAGCAAAAGCAATTTGAAGAAGTAGTGATTATACAAAATGCAGTTCCAATGAAGTAGCATAAGAGGCTTCATTTCTGCTTCCTAGAATTGGGGTTACCAATCTTTCTGGGGCAGGCATGCTTGGAGGCATTGTCAACTGCACTAGACAACCAATGAACGCCACTGTTCACAACTTTAGCACCGATATGTCCCGCTGCCTGCTCAGCAGCACAAACAAACGATCTCGTCTGGTCCATCAGCAATCTACCTTTCTCTGACAGCTTGTAGTTCTCCTCTAACTCCTCTTTGGTTTTATTCAACACATCGACACCTTTTGAAGCTATAGCTTGCATTCCAGCGTGCAATGCTGGAATAAATTCTTGCTTCTCTTTGTTCTGTGCAAATTATGATATGCCTTGTTTAGAAAATCTAAAAAGGAACCAAGAGTAGACGCATATCATTGAAGCATAGCTAATTTGACTATATTGAAGCTGAAAGTAAGTTGTGTGAAACAAATTTGACAGAATCACATAAAACATTATGTTGTCTGCAGATTGAAACTTCAAGATCCTGCGAGGGGTTGTCAGTGGAGAATTAATTACATGATTGTTAATTAGTCCATCAGAAAAATCAACAGAGCCAGCACCAATGTCTCAATGCATGAAATCTAAAAGCTACATAGATTTCAGACAAACTTTAATTAAGCACATTGGTGGTCAGGGTGGGGATGTAGCATGATTGATGTTAGAAAGAAAGACTTTCCTACATACTAAGGAACTCAGTTTGGCACTTGCAAAGAAAAGTGAGAAACATCTGCAGAGTCAACCTTTAGTACCAATATAACTGACAGGATGACTCAAAAATAAGTTACCCTGAAGCTTGCAATGTAAGGGAGAGCATTGGGAAAAATAAAGGGAAAGAGACAATACCTTCTCTGTCTCATTAAGAAATCTGTCTTGAATGGGAAGATTTGCTGAATCCTTTATAGGCAAGACCTGAATTGTTTGGCCAGCAAAAGTTGCTTCCTAAAAACAAGTGGAGCTATGAGTGAGATTACCTATGACCAAAATAAAATAACGCTAACCGCTGACTGAGACACTCTGGTCTACTGATGGTTTTCGCTTACCTATCAGAACACCATAAACCCCCTTTCAACCAATTTTGTCTGACTCTGCCTCACTGTTCCTGTGGTCTTTCTAATATTTGATGAGGGATTTCTAAATCTTTCACACACTGGCCTCTTGTATTGAAATTAATATTCGGTGGTAATTACTGTTTCTTCTTCCCTTTTCTTTCCAAATAAAGTATTTAGCATGCCTTCGGTTTTTGGCAAACACTAATAACACTATTTAATTGGTGTTTGGAATAAGTTTTTAATTTTACTATATTATATCTGTTGGATAAATATCACCATAACACTAAAAATTCTGTCTGGCTTACATTAAGGAGAAGGGCAGTTTGAAATGCATATGGCTGCCTGAAGGTCACTAAAGCTGTCTGTGACTGGTCTTTATTCCTGCCAACCACAATACATAACCATCACAAACCAGGAGACAAGAGAAAGAAGATCAAGCATATAGACGGAAAAATAAAAGTTCGTTTTACCTATAAAGCTGAATCTTTTCGACAGTTCCACAATAGGAGAAGAAGACATTCAGTTCTCCAGGAGTCACCCTCGGGGAAAGGCTGAGAACCTGAACAGTTAAATTCAGTGCAATCATGATTATAGTTTCTCCTAACCTTGCTATGTAACCTTTGCTATCTTTCCCTATGCACAAGAAGCTGCTATGGAAAGAAAAAAGGCAATGGTGAGAATCCAAACCTGATAATGGAAAGGATAAATAACTTCAAAGACGGGATATAAGAGGGCTTAGAATTTATTCCCTTTCTAAAGCTGTAGGACCTCCATACAATAGTAACCAGGAGATTTTTTCAAATATTCCATATAATTAATGACCAAAGAAAGCAAACTATTCCAACTAATCAGATAAATTCACAAAATTCATTTTATCTGAATCAATTCTTCCTAGTGGACCCCAAAATTAACCCACTCATCTAAGAGCCCAAACTTGAAGTCTTAAACCAGGAAACACGCCTAACTAGATTAGTTAATAATTTCCAGTTGATAATGTGGTACATCATGGAAATGGCATATAGTAATCAATTCTCCTGCCAACAAAATGAGGATGCCACAATTGCTAGTGATATAACTTTCGCTTCACAAACGAATATCAAGTATGTGAAGCATCTGTGTACATGCTTACCATGTGATAAGTTAAAAGAATTGAAAAAAAAAAAAATTGCAGATATATCTCCAGATGAAAAGACCTGTGCCTAAAATTCTATTAGTAACCAATCAAGTTAACAATCAACAATTAGATGGCCTCATCTTCTTATGACCACAAAGGGATAGCATATATGTAGGCAACACACTGTGATTGAACGACCTAGCAAAGAACATTGACGGCCTACAAGCACTGATCCACACAAGTCAGTAAAATCATGATTTAATAAAGAAAAGTCTGCACTAAAATTGACAAATTTCAACCTTAGTTATGCAGATTATGGATTCAGCTTGCATTTAATTCACATGCTCTTCTTGTTGTGATATACACTTCTGGCTCTTTTTTGACAATTTCATGAGCAGGGAAGAGACCAAAAACATGAATGCAGGCACATTATACAGCCAAAACAATAAATATAATATTAGCATTATAACATACACTGGACACTTCTTACAACTACTCAAATTTACCAAATGTTCTAGTTCCCCGAGTCTCCATTTGCGGTTCCATGAAGCAGTAACCAAAAGCTAAACATCGAATCTTTACCCACATCACTGGGGAGAGCCAATGGTAGTTCGAAAGTCACATCTAATATCTTGCTACATGATTTTAGCAAGAAATAGCTATGCCAAATCTTCCTGATGAAGCTTGGTGTGGATGCTTAAACAGAAACATGCTTAAAGGAGAAATCATCAAATTATATGACGTTGAGAAGCGTAAGACTATGGAGTTGTTGGACAACAACGATAGCAGAATTCCTATGAGTGTTGATTTTTTGACGGGTGATGATAAGAAGAATGGATGTTTGGTTGTAGCAGCGCGCTTCACTGATCCCTCGTGGGTGGTACAGAGTCGAGTCATAAGGTAATCATATTAACTTTGCATTTTGTTTAATTATAGATACCGTTGTTGTTTGATATGATTTTTTTTTTATTTAAATTTATTAGGTGTTTTTATCTGCCATATTGTTTGATAAATTGTGTAAGAAGACGATGATCATGGCTGGAAAATTATTACATGTACAATGTTTTGCTCAAATCTTGAATTTCATGATAAAAGATGAATTGGCAGTAATGGAGATGATGTCACTAACAAAATTAGAGATAGTTTTACCTTTTGGATGCCAACCCGTAAAAGAAAAAAAGAATTTGAGTTCACAGCTAGTCAGTTGAATATCACATCTGATAAGAATTTTATATTACAAACGTATGATTCAAAATCTTAAAATAATTATTTAAAAATTAGGGATTTATATAATATTTGATGGGTTTGATTTTTTTGTTCTTTTAACTTTTATTCTTAAAATGTTTAATGATATTGTAACCATATGATTCTTATTTTATGTTTTAAAAAATAACATTATAAGAGATAAAATATAGTGAAATGATCCAACCTTATTAGATGTAAATATTCTTTTATTAATAAAATTTTCTCATTCCTTTAAGGTTTATGTAAAATAATAATTTAATCCGACCAACAA
>JANLJB010000119.1:0-10529 GCA_026212285.1 Bursera cuneata
TCCTTCCCTACGAATAAGATTTCATCTACTTAATAATAAAATTACACTACTTATTATCTTTCACTATCATTGTTATTATCATTGTCCATTGTCATTATCACTATTATTATCTTGTTAATTGTCCTAATTGTTATCATTATCATTTTATCATTTTGCTCCACCACAAATAAGATTTCATCTACTTAATAATAATAATAATACTATATTAATATAATTAAATTTTTTTAAAGGGTCAGATTATTATGACTTACTTTTTTTAAGTAATTTCACATTTTTTTATAACCTTTGATGTACAATAATCTATGAATGAGAAATAAAAATTAAAATGTAGTTTTTTCTATATTAACTCAATATTTCTTTTCACTGTTCGATTAAATAAATAAATAAGTATGAAAAAATGTGTGAAATAAAATTAAAAAAAATTAAATCACAATAGCTTTTTTTAGTAGGCACTTTTTTTACTAGGCATTTACACAAGTAACTATCTTTCATTATCATTCTTATTATCATTGTCTATTGTCGTTATCACTATTATTATCTTGTTGATTGTTGTTATTGTTATAATGATCGTTTTATTATTTTTCTCAATAAATTAAACTACTTGACCAGATTTTAGCAATACTTGGATTGCGAAATAAAAATACTTGTCTCAAGTTGCTTGATTTGCAGATCCAAAGAGAAATTTAGCTCACTTACCTTACTTATTTTAAACTCACTCTTCACTAGTTCAACAAGTTTATTGATTTTATTTTCATTCGTTGAACCAAAGACTGTTGATGAACAAAGTTTAGTCATTCCTTCATGAATTAGAAAGTTTGTCAATTTTCATATCAAGATCTAGGAGCTTGTTTNTAATCCATACAATATCTTTTTTAGTTTAAACACATGATGTGAATGTTGTGAATCTTCAAAATCATTTAGTTGTTCTACAAATACTTCTTCATATAGAATACCATTCAAAGATGTTGTTTTCAAATTCATTTGTAAAAGCAAAATACTATCATTTAGAAAGGTTATATAAATTGGTATTTTTATATACTAATATCATTTGTACTCAATGGCAAATTTGTAAAATCAAGAACACCTAACCCTACTAGTTGTATGGGCAACTACTATAACTACAAATTGAGACCCCTATTTGCATTATATTGTAGGACAGACTTGACTTGAGAAAATGAAAGCAATCCGAGTAGGAGGCTTTTGAAGAGTATGATAATACTAATGCTATCATTGTAGTTTGGTCCCTAATATTTAAGCATCTTTGGGTAGAATAGCATAGCAAGTATTAGTAGAATAGCAAAAATGTGTTCTTCATCGTTAACGCGGGTAATTTTGGTTCAATAAAAACCATCATTTTATTTGTTACATTTTATTTTTTTCCTTCTTAATTGATCTTTTTTTCATTTGCACCATTACAGTACTATTTTACTCATTGTTTAATATTTTAGTTTACAACACATCTAGATTTTGTGATTTTGTATGTATAGGAAGGTATTCATATTTATTTTATATAGTTCTTCTTATAAGTTTGCTCTGTGGTTGCCATTAATTTAAATCCTTTCATATTGGAAAATAAAAATAGATTTTGTGATTTTTTTTTTGTAGAATTCAAAAGTTTCTCTAAAGATGTTATGTTGATGGTATGGCTCATATGTCATACATCTGTGAAAGGTGGCTAGTTATTAGAGGTATGGTACGGTATTATAAGGGTATTTTAGGAACTAGGGTTTATTATAAATACTTATTGATGCAACCCTAATTATCATATAGTGAATACTTTACCGTCACAGTGGACGTAAGCTCATAGCTGAACCACTATAATTCGTGTGTATTTTCTTCTCCTTTTCTTCTTTGATTCCGATTAATTGCACAACATGTTAAATCTAGCAAGCTTCTAATTTATTGCATATGCTGGAAAATAAAATAGATATATCCAGTTGTTAGAAATGCAAAAGTCGACTATAGGTTATGCATCTTAAAGACACTGTCAAGAAAGAAAACCAAAACAAAAACCATGATTTACCTTCTCCATCATTTGAATGAAAAATCATAGGCTAATTATCTCACTGTAGAAGACCTACTAATTTTGTCAATGTTTCACTCAAATATAATTATATAACATTTATATTGAGAATTTCGTTTTGACAATTATTCAAAGTCGGTCATATGCCTCCTAGTTGTTAAGAAGAAAAATGAAAATTTATTGCAGAATCATGAATTATGCCTAACCAGTTCATTACCAATCCTAGAGGTGAATGTAAACACTTTCAAGAATAATGATCACAATCGAAGACGTGGGGTAGAAAACACTCAGTAGATGGTCATAAATCTTCCGGTCATTAAATGACAAGGATGTCTAGTACTAGAGATGGCAAAAGGCCGGGCCAGGCCGGGCCAGGCCGAGCTCGGCCTATTTTGGATAGGCCTGGCAGGCCTATGGGCCAGGCCGAGCCAGGCCTTGTAAAAAATTTGAAGGCCTAGGCTTGGCCCAAGGCCTATACTATTTGGACCAGGCCTACCAGGCCTGTTACTGTTCATTATTTAATATTTTTTAAATTATTTTTTAATTATTTTTTAATTTATAAAAATAAAAAAAATTAATAAAAAATTAAAATTTGTACAGTAACGGGCCAGGCCAGGCCGGCCTACAAGCCCGAAGCCTAGGCCTGAGCCTGGCCTACCTTAGGCCGGGCCTTAGGCCAGGCCTGCACTGCAGCATGCAGGCCGGCCAGGTTTGGCCTGGCCTTTTGCCATCTCTACCTAGTACAACCTGGCCTGGCCTTTTGCCATCTCTACCTAGTACAACTATAAAGATAAGAAAAATTAAGTGGAAGAAAAAGACCTTTCGAGNAATGATGAAACCACTTGCCACAAATGAGGTACAAAAGGCTAATTTTTATATTTTTAAACGCTTAGAACCCGTACCAAACAAACAAAAGAGAGAATAGAGAGAAAGTTGAGACAAATTCATTAAAGATTTAGAGAAAGTGAATATCACTCGTCTTGAGGCTGTCGAACTTTTTTCAAGATAGAGATTGAAACACTAAGTATCATGATTCCTTTACCATTTCTATGTCTTTAGTTATTGTTTATATTTTCTCTCGTTATCTTTTATATTAACTCTTGTTAGCGCTAATTTCACATTTTCTCATTAACTTTTGAAGTTTGTTGATCAAATGCATTTATATATATTACAAGAACAAAGAAAACATATATACTACTAAAAGAAACTGTATATCCAAATGACTATTGAAGTCCAAAGTAGATCCCAATAATATAGCTGCAAAAAAAAGGTAAAAAAATATTCCGATATCATCCATATAAAAGTAAAAATTATATAAGTAATTAAGTCAAAAGTTACTATGACAATCAATGCTGATATCTTACTACTGGCTATAAGATCATCCTTAACACTTCATAGCAATGCATTAAAGTTAAAAAAAAAAAAAAACTTTCCAATAAGCAATGCACTCGAAACAGTTCTGGCACTGAACAACAAACGTNATTAAGTCAAAAGTTACTATGACAATCAATGCTGATATCTTACTACTGGCTATAAGATCATCCTTAACACTTCATAGCAGTGCATTAAAGTTAAAAAAAAAAAAAAAACTTTCCAATAAGCAATGCACTCGAAACAGTTCTGGCGCTGAACAACAAACGTTGTTATTATTGCTCAGAGGTCTTCTTTATCATCCACAGCAATGCCTAGAAGCTTTGCCAGTTTCCCACTTTCATATGCTTCAACGGTATCTGAAACAAACATAACATGGAGCTCTCAAGTGATTTTATGGTCTCATTACTATATATATATTTTTTTTCTCTTGGAATGGAGAAGGAAAGATAGGCGTTTAGAATTGGTTGCAAATATAAGAATTAAGTTACCATCTGAGCCTCCAACGTGCTCCCCCTTTATGAACACCTGTGGTACTGTGCGCCGCCCAACAATGTCCCTCAGGGCATCCTGAATATCTTGGCCATCATCTGCAAGTAACAAGGCATAATATTCTCAGTTACTCTTGGGACAGTTATGCAGATGTGTACCCACATCTTGAATTTTTTACTAGCAATGTGAAACTCGTGTCTTCCAAGGTTTCAGTCAAAATAATCAATAAAATGAAAACTTCTAACCCCAAAAAAAGAAAAAAAAAAAAAAGAAAGCCTTAAGCCTTCCTGTCCAGTTAGTACAATGTGAGTTAAGAAACTATCAGAGGTGGGAATCAACCTATGCCCAATTTGTCATAAGCGCCAAAAACATAAACCTAAGGATGAGAACAAGAAATCAAGGCAGCAACATTGTAAAATGCTATTTAAAGATCCAGGTGCTAGTTTAGAATCTAGTGCAACAGCTTTTTCTTTTTCTTTTTTTCTACCAAATACTCTCCATCATTTCATGCTTTACTTATCAACAGAGAAGTATCAATACTTACGTCACTAATTTTGGCTGTGATTTAAGCTGTTTGGTTTAGGGGGAAAAAAGCCAGAAAATATAAGTCTCTAGACACAGCAGCTTCTTGAAAGAATTAGGCAGAAGCCTTCCCAAAGATCACTCAACTTTCGTATCTCACACAATTTGCATTGCTGACACACTCAAAATTCATGTTTCCTTGCTGACTTGGCAATGTACAGATTCATGAGGGACATGAATATGGTTCCTTCACTACTCCTTGTTAATCTTACCTTTTTGACAATATGACAAAACAAAAGTTTATAACAGTATTGTTAATAATTACAATTTAAATTCCCTCAGTCTTCCGTTTAGAAATCTTCATTGATCGCACCAAAACTGCTGGATGAAGATAAAAATAAAAGGTTGAGGTTACTGCTTCAAAGGAAGATTAATGCCTAAAAACCACCACTTTACTTTCTCAATACAAATACTGCAGATTTTAAAAATTTAAGTCTTAGAGCATTTAAAGTGCGGTTGGTTTTCTTTTCCCTCTCTGCTCTTTCACTTGCGGTCTCACTTCATCTTCATTTAAAACTCCTGCCACTTGGGCTAGTGAACTTCTTTGCTTTCTTGTTTTTCTTACAGCTTCTATCTTTGTGTTCAATCATGGCTTCCTGTCCTCCATTCTCTTCAATAATGTAATGGCTGTTTATGAGGCATCCAACTTTCGAATAATTTCGACCTTTCCAACTCACAAGATGATTTTAGAAAAGGGACTAGTGTTGAGGATAACACAATAATACTATCTATAAATCAAGTAGATGCCATGGATTCTCCCTTACACCTGACAATCCATTGCTTAGCGCACATGTACGCCTTGTCTTCTATGCAGATCAATCCGAACAACTCTGGAATTCTCTCCACAAGTATCACTCTGGTCATCACAAATAACATCATCTTAGAGTAGCAGAAATCCTTTACCGATATCAAATGTACAATCTTAGGTATGAGACTGCTACTTTCAACTTGAAACCTAGGTATGAGACTGCTGTTTAACTTGAGTCCCCAACCTCAGATTTCTCGTTACAGTGATGTTAAAGACAAAGTTCCACGAAAGGCGAATCTCGACCATCATTTGAAGCAGCAACCTTCAATTTTTTTTTATGACCCAATGGTTCAGTGCTATTTGTAATCATATTGGTTATATTGTTACAAAATCTCTTTTTTCTTTTTTCTTTTCTTTCCCATAAAATCTGTAAGGAGATTGCCTAGAAACACATATATTAGATATCCAAATTAATAACATATTAAATAAATCACGTATCACTAAAAGAAACAATTATTTAATATGGTGCAGAAGAACCTAAGTACAGATGAAAGAGAAATCTACAATCAACATAATCACATAAATACAATAGTACAAACACCAAAACCTGGTAGCAAACTTAATACATGACAAAGTCTAGAAACTATTCTTTATTGCAACACTCAACAAGTGTTTAAACAACTCTTCACATATCTATACAAGAAAATATATATAAATATCTTGTGTAACTGCTTACTTCTCAGCTCTTTCATAATTATAAATCTGATTCCCAATCCTATATTTCTAAGTACAAGTACAGTTAAAGATCTTTATTCCATATAAAAATATTACTCGTATTCCATGTACTAGTTATATTCCTCGAAAAAACTTTCTTGAAGGCCACAAGAAAATTGCAAAATAAAAAGAAGTAAATCTCATCAGAGGCACAAAAAGTTCGAAAGGGGGAATGGAATAGCATAGGGACCATATTTTATATGTCCCATGTGTATTTATAATAACAACGTTTGGAAGGAAAAATGTAATTTTAGCATCAGCCAACTAGAGTGCAAATTGTGTGAGATATAGAAGTCAATTAACCACTTGGATGGCACTATAATCCTACAAAAATTCTTAATAAAGCACATCTCTTTCAAGCAAAACTCTTTTAAAAAACTCTATCTAGAGATAACTCTGTAATTTTTTACATATTCCTATAACACAAATTCAAATCGGAAGAAAATTTAGTAAATTACCTACTGATACTTCAAATAGGTTCCTAAATTTCTTGAAGAAATAATCTCTATATTTTTTCACCACTTTACGGTAACATAATTTAAGGTACTTGGAACAAACCTCTCTGATCAAGCTCAATTACATGAGGAACCTGGTTCAGCTCTTTAAAGACAGATTTTGCCCTTCTACAATACCTGCAAAAAACACCCCACGCACAAGAAAAATAATATTAACCAATAATTAAATAATTATACAGCTTGAGCTTGCAAATAGCTAGACGGAAACAACTATTAGCTTAAAATCAAGTTGCTAAAAAGCAAAAAGTAAAGATAAAAAGAGATTTTTGGCAATAGTACTCTTCCAAATTAGCATCCAGAGTTTTACATCTTAAATATGTGCTAGCAGCTATGGTGCTGTCATTTAATTGGTTAGATCATCATTTATAATTTATACTAAATTCTTACTCTACCACATCATCCATATATTTATTTATATATAAGCTCTTTACAGCAAATTTAGGCTTTCTCTATAGGAGCTTTGATCTCTTGGCGTTAGTCAAGGGCAAAAGCAAAATAAAACCTGGTTCTGAAACCATGAAAGCAAAAACTTAATGTAAGTCTTAATAATTTTGGCCGGGTCGAAGCTATATTATTGGAACCCAAAATTTTACAAAAAAATTTGTCCCTAAGTGTAACTTTATTTTATACAGCTCAAATTCTATTATGCATCTTAGGCCACCCAAATTTCATATTTCTTACTTCCTTGCTTGTTTGAGAGATTAAAGCTTTTGTAGCTTATATTACGTAAAACAACATCACTTTGCTCTAACTATCAATTTACAGTGTAACAAAGCAATGCTATCAAAAGGGACTTGGCATAAGAAACCCAAAACTATCACTTCGATCAACACAACAAGGTTCTTGCATTCATTACCACCAACTTTGGATTTCATCGCCCACAAGTTTGTATATAAACCCACTATCATTCTTTAGAGCAGAAGTCCCCAGCATAAGCAGTGCAGAAATCTATGAATGATGGCATGCAACAATTTGCATTTTTTGTCCATATACTTTTAAGTCCAAACTTGAGAAAAAGTCACAACATCATCTACCACTATTCATATAATTGACCACATTTTTTTAGGGGACTTTCGATACAAAGCTGAGAAACATTACATAAGGTCAGAGTGCATGAGCTTTCACCAATGTATTTTTACATCTATATTGCGAATAGTTTAAAGTGATGGAAACCTAGTTGGCCTTCCACAAACTAGATCAGAAGTGCTTATGAGAGAAAAGTTCATAAGCAACCAAAATGAGAAATACTTCTAATAACTATTTTTTCAATCCTACTTTCCATCAAGTGCTTCTTTCTGTTTTAGAAATCAAATTTATCTATTTCAAAAAAATACTATAAATTAAAAAAATAAAAACATAAAATATTTTACCGTCTTTAAAAATCCACAACAAATTAACAACTAGAGATCAATTCCACGGAAAAAGTAATCCTAGAAACGAATTTTTCATCAACTTCTAAATATAAACAATCATTAGAGTCTTACGGGCAATAGGACTTGGAGAAGATGACGATGCTGTGAGAAGAGATTGTCTTTTTGACAAAGGCAGCTTCGGAACTTGTAGCAGAAGCACCAGGAAAGGATGCCCAACAGAGAAAAGCCGCCATTGATATTGTTACCACTGAGATAACAGGCATAAGTCTTCTCGACGCCATTGGAGACTGGGGATCAGCAAGATAGACTCAGAGACGCGTTGCCCCTTAGATGGAGAAGAACAACACATCTTTATAATTTTGGCTAATTTCCCGGACGCCCTCAAGTTTTTTTTATCACGTTTGTCGCTAGGGGTGGGCACGGGTCGGGTCGGGTTTTGCCCAACCCGACTCTGACCCGAAACCCGACGGGTCAGAAAAATTAGACCCGAAATCGGGTTTTGGCAAAAATGAACCCGTCGGGTCCGGTTTAGTCGGGTTTCGGGTTAGGAGAAAAAAAATAGGATTTATTGATTCGGGTCGGGTTTGGGGCGGGTTAATAAAGTAAATTATAAATAAGTAAATATTTGTGCAACATATACATCAAATAAGCTGTAGCACACTGGTAAAGGTGTATAGTTTTACACATTTAAAGTGGCGGGTTCAAATCCTACCATTCCCTATTTTTGTCAAATATTAAAAATGTAAATTATGTAATAAATATATAATTTTACACAAATAACAATAACATGCTTGTAGCTCAGTGGTTGTGTCAGCAAACATTCACTTGGAGGTCTTGGGTTCGAATGGCTTCATCTCCAATACTTTTGTAAATTGGCTTAAAACGGTCGGGTCGGGTCGGGTTTTCGGGTCTAACCCATAAACCCGACTGTGACCCGAAACCCGACGGGTCCAGAAGACATGACCCGAATTCGGGTTTTCAATCAGGTCGGGTTCGGGTCAACCCGACGGGTCGGGTAATTTTGCCCACCCCTATTTGTCGCATAATTTTATAAATAGTTCAAAAAACCATTACAACGGAAAAATTATATTAACCCCCTAATTAAATTTTGAGAAAATACTTAACTTTAAACTTTTGTTAAACTAACACTTATCCTCCAAAAACTAACACTTACCCCTCAGATTTTTTTGGGGTAAGTATAATTTTTAGGAAAACAATTATAATTTTTTAGTGGTAAGTATTAATTTAGTAAAAGTTTAGAATAAAGTGTTTTTTCAAAATTTAACTGGGGTCAAAGTAAATATTCTCTCATTAAAACATCATCTACGAGAGGATCAATGGAGATTAAATAATTAAAAAAAAAAAGGCTAGACCAAAATAACAAAATACAACGAATTTGTTGCTTTAAATCATATAAGTTAAATAATCATTTAACATACACAAAATAATTTATTTCATATAAATTTAAAAAAAAAATAAAGTCTAGATAAACTTGTTATATCTTCAAAAGTTAGTATATAAATAGCTCAAGCTATTAAAACTTAATTTTACATATTATTTAATAGTAATTGATTTTTCTAATCTAATGGTAGAAAAAACTGTTGGATTGGCAAAAAAAAACAATCTTTTAACTTTTCTTTCCTATCTATGGATTATAATAAATCAATGACTATCAAATAATATATAAAATTAAGTCCCAAAAACCTAATCTTTATAGAATAATTTTATATTTACAATCTAAATCATACCATCCAACATAACAGAAAATTATTAGATATATAATTACCATTTCATTTATTACCAAATCTTTATTTTTTTTGGTATTCTGACCCATCTAATGAATTTGTCTCAAATTGTATAAATTAAATTATTAAAATCAATTATAGATTTATGATAAGGTAAATCATCTTCCAGTAATAGGGTCTCATTCAGGCCTTTCATCTAACTTCTTCCTTACAAGAACAACGCCATTACACTTAACACACGTTTATTACTTACTAGTGTTTAGACGGATTTGGCTTTGGCTAGCTTATAATTGATGTATTATATAATACGTCGGTTGTAAATTTCGTATAAATAATATAAAAATAAAAAATATAATTATAAAAATTGTAATTTTTATATTAATGATTATTTACAAATTATTTTAAATTTTTTATAATTATTTATAATTTTTATATGAATTTTATAATTGATATTATATCAATTGTCAACTAACATAAGGAAATTTGAACAATTGTCTCAAATTAGGAATCGAGCTACAAAAATAGTCAACCCTTCAAATTTTAACTATTTCCTTATCTATTTACATGTGAATGGTCTAAAAGGCCCTCCATCTATAGAAACAGAACACAAACATAACTCTCACACAACTCTCCTTACCCAATCCCTCTTTCTCACACAACTCTCTCAACCTAATCCCTCTTTCTTACACTCACTCTCATACTGTTGAGGACCGAAATATGCGGACACATAACCTGGCTACAAAGAGGTCCCAGGAGTGCACAAAATGGCAGAGGTTATAAGGTCAAACGAGTATATCGGCTATACTCGACGAAACAAATACTTGTTCAATGCCAAGGGGAATACAAGAAAAGGCAAAGCATGATATGGCAGATAAAGATGAATTGGTCAATGATGAGATGGCAAAG
>JANLJB010000121.1:0-14197 GCA_026212285.1 Bursera cuneata
GCTCTTCATTTATATTATCAGCATTAAGGAGATCAACTAAGCTGAAAAAGCAATATACTATACCTGCCCAGTAAACAAGCCACCTTTGTTGCTCGTTCTGATCATTGTTCTCAATGGCTTTAAACGTTGAATAAGCAGGCAAAACAGTCCCGACAGAACAACTGCACAAAAACCCACATCTGTACCAGTGAATTCACTCATAATCTCATCTCCCATTTCATGAGTTTAACAATTCTTACCAGGCTGTGCGAACCAGAATATTGGAGCCAAGTGGGCAAAGCAGCAATCGCAAACCAACCTGCTTCGGTTAACCAAAAATTTACGATAACCATCGGTAAAGTCATTTCATGATTATATTTATAAAGCAAACTTTATCAAACTTGAAAAGGAATAATAAGAAAAAAATTATCAGCGATAAAATGAAAGTAAATCGATATTTGGAGATTTAAGAAATCAAAGACTAATAATCTAATAGAAGGATCGCCAAGCCTCTAACCTCGCTTGGGAGGTTCATGGATTCTATATGCGCAGAAAGCTGAGAGCTTGAGAGAGATGAAGAGGCGTCCAAGTTCCAAAGGAATTTCTGAAAAGTTTCTTTTTTTCTTCAAAAGTAAACCATTGATCAGAATTGTGCGTGAAAATAACCAAAATTAAATGGTAAACCGTCCAAAATAAGACCGAGTAAAAATCTCATGCATCCCAATAATTTATTATTTACTTTCCAGTAAAGAATATTATTTCGATAAATATATTATATTTTATTAAATTATTAATTTTTTGAAAATGTTTATTTTAGTGAGTATTGAAAAGTAATAATAATAAATAATTATTATTATATATTTTTTAAATTTTATTACCTTGAATTTTAATATAAATTTGAGATGAATAATATTATTTTTAATAATTTATAAATAATTAGTGATCATACTTTAAAAAGGTGAAACTTTGCTAAGCAAACCAGAAAAGTGAAGAGTTGGAAACCAGATGTATAGCATGCAAAAACAACCGTTTAATGGCAATATTACTACATGTGCTTACCAGAGAGGAGATTGAGGAAGCAGGATGTAGAATATTGCAGCCTCATTGAAGTTTCTTCTTCTCATTATCATTTGCTTCACAAAGTTCTGAACTCAAGATGGCTAACATTGAATATAGTGCCTCTGCTTTGGAGTGGGATCTATCACCAGAGGTAAATATATGAACCCCGTTTTCCACATACACCCAACTACAAGCTGCAAACTTCTTCACCTTCTTCCCTCTCATTTGCTTCCTTATCCTCCCCACATCATCCCAGATCCCCTCGGCCGCATAGACGTTAGCCAACTGCACATAACGAGCCCTGGTATCCCCTTCAATCCTTTGAAGTTTCTCCTCTGCCTGTCTAGCAAGTTTTGCATTCCTATTTAGCCTACAAGCATTCAGAAATGCCCCCAAAATGACTGGATCCTGTTCTATGGGAATTCTTTCCATGAATTCTACCGCCTTCTCTAGTTGATGAGCCCTTCCATATAGATCAATCATACATCCATAGTGGTCAATCTCAGGCAATATGTTATAATCTTCCGCCATGGAATTAAAATACTTTTCACCTAATTCTACTGAACCGCAGTGACGGCAAGCTGATAGAATTGCAACAAAGGTAGAAGCATCAGGCTTGATTCCATTTTTCAACATTTCCTCGAATAACTTTATAGCTTTGGTTTCATGTCCGTGGTGAGCATAACCAGCTATTATTACATTGTAAAGAATTGAGTCACATTCAGTAACGCTTTGGAAAACTTTTTCAGCGTATGTCATATTCCCACATTTTGAATACATATCAACCAATGTGCTAATCAATTTCTTTTCCATCTCAACACCCATTCTCAATATGTAAGCATGTATCTCCTTTCCAGGATCCAAGGCAGCTTGTAGTGCACAGGCACCGAGCAGACTGAGAAGAATTGAAGGCTCAAGAACCATTGTTTCCTCAGTTATAAAATCTCTTAAAAGTTCGAACACACCTTCACATTGCTGCGCTTTGACGTAGCCAGAAAACAAAGCCGCCCAAACAACTACATTCTTCTCCACTAAAGAATCAAAAAACCTCCTACCTTCTACCATTTTCCCTTGCGATGAATACCCCACAATTAATGAAGTAATTGAAAATTTGTTCTCAATTCCACCAGTCAAATGCATCAACTCTGCATATGTCAGATTTTCACACTTGCAATACATGTCAACAATGCCACTACTAATGAACGGATTTGATACCAACCCATTCTTCAAAACCCAGGAATGAACTTCCTTCCCACGCATCAAGCTTCTCAAACCTGAACAAGCACTCAAAACACTTGCAAAGGTATGCTCATTCCATCTAACTCCATTGTGCGCCATACTAACAAATAACTTTAACCCCTCCTCCAAATTACCATTCTGTACAAGACCTGAAATCAAAGTATTCCAAGAAACCACATCATTCAGCTCGGACTCCCGCCCAAAAATCTTCAAAGCCATTCCCATCTCACCTTCTCTACAACATGCTGCCACCATTGCATTCTTCGAAACCAAATCAACCACTTTACTACTGCTATCGAAAACCCTGTACGCATCGTCAAAACATCCACATTTTGAATACATATCAATAAGAGAACTCACTGCAAACCCACTTACATCATTGCTCGTTTTCACCATAAACGCGTGCAACTGCCTCCCGTAAGCTACTTTCAATAACTTGGCACACAAGTTAAGCATTCTAGTGAAAGTAAACTCATCAATTTTGACATCTCCACACTCGTTTTGCATTTCTATAAATAAGTTAAGTGCACGAGTTTCATACCCATCTGCACTTACATAACCAGATAGCATTGAATTATAAGTGATTAAATCTTTATAAGGAGCGGACTCAAATAATGCACGCGCTTTTGTCAAGTTTTGGGATTTTATATGAGCTGAAATTATTGTGTTCCATGAAAAGACGTTTCGTCGAGGCATTTCATCGAACAGTTTTTGAGACTCGAGCAAAAGATTGTAATTTGAGTAGAAATGAATGAGCTGGTTTGTGGTGAAAGTTGGTGGCGTAATACCAGCTTTTATGGCTTGTACATGGTACACTAGAGCATCTTTCAAGGACCTCATTTACGCATATACACATGTGGTATGATATTGGCAGAGCTGGAGAGAGCTAGATTTTGAGGAGAGTTTCAATGTGAGAAGCTGATTTGGTCTCAGTGGCGCCGAAGAAGAAAAAAGAAATGGATGGCTAGAGCGTTGATATGAATGTCGTGAAATAGTCTTTTATACAGCGACGACTGTGGTTACATGCCCAATTGCTTAGGTTGAGATATCTTATTTAAAGCCAATTTATGGGCTTCACGCAAAGAATTCTGTTGAGCAATTTCGTCTTGTTATTTTAAACACAATTATAATATTTCTTATATTTCCCTTTATTATTTCTCATAAAATGGCAGTACTTAAATTGGTTTTAGCCTTTCATTTCTATTCAAATAAGGAATGATTAAAGAGAGAGACGCAACAAAATGCGATATAATTTTACCTAGATGAAATGCCTACTTCAAACTTACAAGGGGTAGAGAAATTCAGCAAATCGAAACACGAAAAACGATGGGCAGATTACATTTAGAAAGATCAAAGTAATTCTTGAATGTTTTCAGTTTCATTTGATGTCCAACAATGTCTTCCCATGGTTTACAGCATTGATTGATGAAACATAGCTCTGGCACCTGCATATACTGTCCTTGCATCATCTGCAAACAAGAAATTCACAACAATCGAACATTATTCAGATGGTAGGACAGAATCACGACATTTATATAGAATTAAGTACAGCATAACTGATTATGATGATTAAGTGCAACCCATCAGTAAAGCAACTGCATGCCCCCTACAATGTATTTAACATAAACATATCAATTTCTACACCATTTTCAATAGCAGTTCGCCACTCTATGATGAAGAATCATATTTATGGTTACACTAATGCCATAATTTAATGACTTGGTAACATTTTGGTGATACTCCAGTTATTTGCAAACATATCACCTTGGGCTTCACACTATTGTCTTACTCGAAAACACAGACAAAAAGGCTTCCCAAGACAAAGGCTATGAAGGTGGTATACTCTTCTATGTTTCAGGCGGAAAGATGCAGAGTTCAGCCAAACTTAAGTTTTTTCTTGTCTTTATCGTATAGTAAAAACCATGAGGACCAGAGGTATCTACTATCCAGAAAAACTGCCTCCAAATGCTGTATTTAATGACATGATATATCTTAAATTTTTAATTTCTCGTTCAGCAAAAGCTTTTGCTTACTGAAGCTTCTATACATTAATTTATGCAAACTAAAAATAAATGCAATCATACCTGCAATTGCAGTTAAATTAAATTCAGAAGGCACATTAATATGAGTCTCAACCGCAGCTTTGGCTGCTGCAATACCCACTGCCACGCTCTGCATAATGTCTAAACCTGCACAAATAGAAGCAAGTATCCCACCGACCAAGCAATCACCAGCTCCAGTAAGTCTCACAACTGATGCAGGAACTGCAGGAAAATGCATAGCGAAGAACTGAGAGCCTCCTTTAGGGTGCATAGCATCAGAATACCAACTTGAAGGACAGCTTGACATCAGAGTATTGTATAACTTTCTACCGAATCCATCTTGTTTGGTTCCCTCCACATCAATCCTCAAGAAACTTGGTCCTTCTTTAGAGCATAAAAACACTCCTTCTGGACCAACAGTCAGAACAACTACTTCAATACCCTTTTCTAACAAAACCCAGATTGCTGGTTTAAGCATTTGGAATAAAGATTCTGTTGAATACTTGTCCCTATCAATTGGATGAAAAATGTTTTCACCAGACAAGGCATTTGCCATGGCAACTAGTTCATCTTCATTAGGTGAAGCAACAGTTATCTGTAGAATACCTTCTCATGAGTATGAATCAATAAATAATATGAAGTAACAGTTATAGTTATCAATTTTATCAATCCCATAGTTATTAATAACTTTTCACTGATACACTGATCCTAGTATCTAGTAGAAGCATACTGTCTGCTTCACTGACAGCTTCTAGTATAAGCATTCTATCTGATTTACTAAATATAAAGCATTGTGCACCAAAACAGAACTTTCAAAAGGAAGGGCTGTGGCACTGGTCTGGCTGGTATATCTAAACTACAGCATAATAATAATTTCAATCAAAAGAAAGGGTAGAGACAGAGATCTATGAAGATGATAATGACCACTTCCTCAGAGTACTACATGTTTACTCCATAAGGATTTATGTAAAACTCATATGTCCGCAAGAATAAATATACTCACATACTTGGCTACCGAGGTGATTCTTCTAGATTTCACAACCGATACAGGCTCAAACCAGACTGGAACATTAGATTCTGCGGCCACTGGTATAAAGAGAAATGAAAACTTAGAATTAAATCAGAACAAAAGAGAATATGAACAAGGTAAAAAATGTTCGCGACAGCATCAAGTATAAAAAAGACCTGTTAAGCTATAGTGAAGAGAAAGAGAAAGCAAGTCTAAAATGATATCTTATATTACTCTGACAAGAAGCTTCTAAAGCATGAGAACTCAGATTGGCATCAACCATAATTACAGGAGCAGAAGATATATTGCACTTGAATGGCAGAATCCACTCAGGTGTAAGAAATGTCTCCTGCATCAAATTTGTCAAATTCAGACCTTAGTTTGTCATGAATTTCTTTAAACAAGTTGACAGCCAATTCTATATTACATATAAAAATTTGTTAAAGTCAACTTACAATTGCATCAACACTTGCAACACCAGCTGTCAATTCTCCATTGGCATCAAATATGTGGGATACAACAGCAGTATTGATATCTTGCTGCATCCTAATGCCTAGCCCAAGAGCAAAACAACATAAGAAAACTGATAGATTCATGCGTCAGCTCTAGGAACCCAAAAAAAATGTATAAATAATTCTGGAGTTTTTTTGTTTATGATCCACTTGCTTGACTACAAGACATAGAAAAGAAAAGAAAACCGGCAATGTTACAAGCAGCCCAATTGAAATGCTTTCTTAGAAAAACAATATTTTCCTTTTAAAGCCTACCATTCCTAACAACTAGAGTACTACAAAATCATTCATAAAAGGTTTCCTGCTTACAAAACTTGTTCCTGACTTAACACCAAAAAATAAATAAAATGACAAAAATTTCTCTTCATTCTTAATCTTATTATCCATTTTCCTTAAAAAAGATAATATTAGTTCCCAAAAAAAAGTGATTAATGTTATCCTTGGGTTATTGTCTCTGCCATTTTCCAACTTACTAAATTCTAAAATCCAACATCAGAAATGTCAAAAGACTAAATGAAGATTCAAGACAACATGTCGATGATTGACCTGGAACTAAATAAGTCCAATCAACTTGTCACTTGTGGGCTTCCAGAGACAAGAGAAAGAAGTCTATTGCAGTGGGGTACTCATCCACACATTCAACAGAATTCCAAGTGTTCTATAGTGTTATGGCCAATAAAATTTGGAGCTAAAACATCAGAATTGCAAAGCACAATGATTTTAGAAATATAAAGTAATAAAGAAATAGTTGAATCTCATGGCAGAATAGTTAACCAGAGAGAAGAACAAAAGGCTGTAAACATTAAAAGATCAACCTTCTGTAGACAGCCCAGCAGATCTCCAGTGCTCCAACAGTATATTTCCTAGTAAAAAGAAATAAAAAGAAAACAAACCAAAATTATCAGTTATAGAAAGCCATATGGGCTGGTGAAATCAAGCGTAAGTGATGACTTAGAAATAATTTAAGTTAATAATATTATTAAAAAAAAAAAAACATTACAACACATAGGCCTCTCTTAAAATATAAACTGCAGATGTTTGTGAATAATCTGCGCCTCAAATTTAAAATTCTCATTGGATGTCTACATGAATATGTTCCAAAATTCAAATACCAACATTGAAACTTATAAATCAAAAGATGGCAAACGCATATATGATAATGCATTACTAGCCACTCATTTCTAGAATGATCACAAGGTAAAGAAAAATCACCTGGCATGTCAAGTCCCAAGGCACTAATCATGTAAGGCTTAGCTCCAAGCTTTGACATACACTCAGCAATATTCCTTGCCACACCTCCTGCTACATAATTTACCTGTAAGCACTATGCCCTTATTTAAAGATACACCAAATAAAAAATCCATAATATAAAATCCATTTAGAATTCCAATTTAACAAATTGTAAGTATATTTCCTTAAAGCTACATTGCTAATAACACATCAATTTACTCCACAAATCCAATACTAAAAACAAAAGTACAGAAATGGATTTATCTTCCTTATATACGCAATGAAAGCAATCAAAAGGCACACAGAATTCACTGATCTCGAACAGTTGAAAAAGAAAAACTAAACTTTCTCTATGTTCACAAACGCTGTCACCTAAACAATAGTGAAATACAATAGCTTTTGCAGACGCTAACCAATCTTTACATAATACAAAAATAAAAATAAAATGTTGAAGAAAAATTGAAGAGGGGTTAGCATGCACCTTGCCAGGAGTAGTTGTTCTTGGGTTTGCAGGCTCAGAAGGAGTGGCCTGAATGTCCAAGACCATGCCTCCTACGATCACTACCTCTGCTTCCTTCGTTTGTTCTTTCAACTGCCCGCCATTTAACATAACCTTGTATGCAATAAACAAGAGATTAGAAATAGATTTTGATTAGAATCAGCTAACTAACAGAAGGAAAAGAGTGGGATGAGTTTACCTGGTGAAGCAGGGGATTAGTTTCAGTTTCGCACGGCTGAAACAGATGGCGAGAGACAGCTTCCAATCGTCTGTAAGCACTGCTGTCCATTGTTTGCTACAACTCTCGAGAGTAGAGGCTTTGCAGACAGCGTCGGAGCAGCAAGACACTCATGATCAACTCCTGAATCGGAATTTGGGCTGGGCCTGTAGAATTGTCCATGTTGTTTGATAGGTAGGAGTGTTGCTGACTGTACTCAAGTCCTTATCCAACTACATTCCAACACAAATTAAATATTTTTTAATTGCAATAAGGAGTAAGTGAACGGGGTTCTTTTCATTTTTAGTAAGCTGAATGTTTTCTTTGTGTGACTTAATTAGATTCAACCTTAAAAAAACAAAAATACTATCACAAATTATAAATTTTAGATGTATTGAATTTTAATGAGTTAGCGAGCAATTTTGTTAGCGGAAGAACCTAATTTTATTAGCTTGTTATGTCTAATGATCATATGCTCATCAACTCATCAACTCATCAATTTGTTGAGTAACTATATAATAAAAAAAAATACCCGTCATAATTGTTACGCAAAAACACAAAAAATCCAAAGAAAACACAAAGCAAGAAAACCAAAATGCAAACAAGGAACCCACAAAAATCAACTGTAACATGTAATAGAACAGTAATAAGAGGAAAAGACACAAGATTTATACTGATTTAGATCGAAAGAGACACGAGATTTATATTGATTCAGATCAAAATCAATCCTATCTCCTGATACCAACCATCCACTATGAAAAATATGAATATTACGAAGAAGAATATACAAGATTACAGAATTAAAAATTCACTTACTTCCTTTCTCTTTACCTTTCTCTCTCTAGAAAAGCTTCTCTCCTTTCTCTTTTCTTCTCTCGCTATTTTTATCTATCTTCTATAAGAAAATAGCATGCCCCCATATATATGCAAAGGGTAAATAGTGAAAAAAATTACTTAAAATGTCAGGTGTCACGACGGCATAGCGACGTAGATCAGCCCATACCACAGCATGAAGTCTCTGACTTGCTATTCTGCAGGTTCATCGAAACTACGCCACAATGTAGAACAGCATCGTACCAAGGCACTAACTTTCTGGAGCAACCGCGCCATGGCAAAGATTAACATTATGCTACGGCGCCAACTCTTTGGAAAACCCACATTGCGGTGTAGGACCATACAGCATCATGGCACCAAGGCCTAGGCATAGAAACACTGCCCAGACCTCCAAGTTGATTTACATCCACAATAACTTTACTGGCCATCTTTATATCACTTAATGTCGACAACAAATTGATGCCTTCATTGATGATGATGGACTCAAGAGAGGCGATGAAATTTCACCTGCTCTTTTGAAGGCTATTGAGGAATCAAAGCTTTTGGTAGTCATTTTCTCAAAGAATTATACTTCTTCTAGTTGGTGCTTGGATGAAGTTGCAAAAATTATTGAATGAAAGTAAATGAATGGCCAAATAGTTTTACCTGTTTTCTATCGGATTAACCCATCCTAAGTACGGTACCAGATAAGAAGTTTCAAGGAGGCTTTTAATAAGCATGATCAACGTTTTAAAGAGATGCCAGAAAGAGTCCAGAGGTTGGGAGCTGCTTTGACTGAAGCAGCTCACTCAATTTAACCTTTCGTTATTGATCATACAAGACTTTATGCCTTAATTACACTAGCTGCTTGATAAACAATTAAACAATGAATTCAATTCCAATAGCTTGAATGTTGTTATAATTGTCTCTAAATTATACTTCTTTTTCTGTTATGACAATTATTTTTAACTTGCTACTTTTGTTCTTCACATTTGATAGGTCTTAATCCAAACTTCTTGATGAAATTGTTCGAGATATTTTGTAGAAGTTGAATGACATATTGCCCTTATTAAAGGATAATAATGAAGGCCTAATTGGAATAGATGATGAAGGTCTAAACTTGTTGGTATAATTGGTAAGTCATCTAATTCCCTTCGCAATTGTCTTTGACTATCAGCGTTCTCATTGAGCCACTATATACACATCTTCATTATTAGATGATGACGACTATGAACCAACGGGCATTCTATTGGATGTTTAGGATTCCAATGAAGGAACTAAATTAAACTCAACCCAGCAGTCATGGAGCCAAGGCTGTTGCTAATCATAAAACTGCAGCATTAATTAGAATTGATGGCTGTGAATTTAGATGAGTATTGAGTTATTTATTGAAAATTAAAATACTCTATGCTGATGTTTTGTGCTTGTTGTATTACTTTAAAACTAATGTTTTTGATGGAAAGAAGCATCTCCTATGGGACACTCACTCTGGAGCTGATATCAATAGAAAAGCTCAGCAAATCTTTAGGGAACTTCTGGATCAGGTAATATCAATAACTATACGAAATTCAATGAATTGATTTTAAATGGATCTGTTTGATCAACTATAGATGCTAAGGACATTTCAGTCACTTATATGTTTGACATGCATTTTGGACCCTAAACTTCTAAGTTTGTCATCGCTTATAAAACACTTCTTATGATGTGTGTTCGATGTAATTGAAAGTCTCATACATTTTATTCTGGCCTATATCTGCACAGGTATGCACTGCTGAAATGAATCCAATTTATGAGATGGACTTCAAGTTATGTTTTTCCACTAGATAAATAATGTTGATGAGGTCAGCTGGTTTTTATATTTTTGATGGATCTCTAATTCTTTAAAAAAAAAATATTAATCTGACCTTAAAATGTACAGAAAACAGTTTTACAAGAGATTTGGTGTTACCAAACATTTTTAGATTACTCTTGTATAATAACATAAAAGCATTTCAGTATATTTAATTGCTTGACCTTGGTTAGTCGGTCAAATTGCTAAACTTCTAATGTGGGAGACACATGGAAAAATATGAAAGGGATTTGTTGAAGGATTAAGAGATCTAGGACAGTTTAAATTAATGTCTATAGAGATTATTAGGGTAATCAATATTTAACTAATATTTGGAATTACAGAAAAAAATTTCAGTTTCTGTTTGTAAGTGCATTAATTGTTGTTTACAGAGCTATCTGTAAAGAAGCATGAACTCGTGCCATATGCAAGAATTGGAATATCTCACAAAACAACTTTGAGAAGTGTTATTGAATCAAAGGGAAGAAGCCTAACAAATTGCATGGGGCTGGAAGTGAACATAAAAATCAGATCAATTATGGCCGTTGAATTGTTTTTGTCACATGTTAACCATTTGGCATCTGATGGATGTACAACTGACAGTAAAAAAGGTTTCATAGAAAGGAACCAGCAAAATCCTGGTGCCAAACCTGTTGCTAATCATAAAACTGCAACAATATCCATTAAAGTTTGTTGACTATGAAATTAGATTAGGTATGCGTTGAGATTACGATGCATGTGTTTATGCTTTGATTCAATTTATGGAAAATACTCCTTTGCCTTTGATGATATTTATGAATTAATTACCCAGTGCACTGCTGGATGACTTTGAAACCAATGTTGTTCATGGAAAGGAATATCGCTTATGGGAAACACAAATTGGTGTTGATATCAATAGAGACACTCATCAAATCTTAATGAAACATCTTGTTATGCAATTAATTGGAATTAGAGGAGAAAAGAGAAGAACACACACGAATTAAAGTGGTTCAACTATAAGCCTATGTCTATTGTGATGGCAAAGTAATCTACCATACGAAATTAGGGTTATATCAATAAGTTTATATAATATACCCTAGTTTCTAAAATACCCTTACAATACCGTATGACACCTTCCACAGATGTATGACATATGAGTCATACCATCAACATATTTGGATCAGGTATTGTTAAATAACTATACGGAATTCAATGAATTAATTTTATAAATATTACTATAATTAATCTTGATTGTGGAAAATGAGTTTCTGTGTGGTAGAAGGCTTCACAAAAGAAATGAGTTCCCTCTGGTGTATAACAATAAAAGATGCTTGTTTTACATGTAGGTTCATGCACATTCCCATTTTCAAAGCCTTATTTTTCATGAATGGTTGTTTGTGTTGTGACGCAAATTTAAGTCTAGTACTTTAATTTCGGTCTCTGCGCTGGTCTGCCGTGCTGAATTCTAACTTGTGAGATGGGGTTCGAGTTATGTTTTCGGGCCCCGATATATTAGTGTTATTGAGGTCAGCTTGTTTTTATTTTCTTTATGAATAGCTACTTCTTAAAATAAAATAACAATAATTACAAAACCAACTTGATATTAAAACAGAAAACAATTTGACAACATATATGTTGAAACCGAAACATTTAGGTAATGCTGGTGTACTAACACAAAAGTATTTGAATTATATTCAGTTGCTTGGTCTATGCTTCAACTTGGTCAGTTGGTTGAATTTCTCCACTTCTGATGTGGGAGGTTCAGTGAAAGAGATGAAAACGATTGTTAGATAGTTGGAGGGCTTCGACTGTTTCAATGTCCAGATCATCAGGGTAATCAACTTTTTAAGATATCCTTCCTATCATCATGAAGCAAGAATCATTTCCTTACGCAACCCAAAAAACTTTGACAAACGTTCGAAGAACTGAAATGGAGAGGCCAAAGAAAATGGGGGGTTGGCAGTGAGCATGAACATCAAATCACTTATCGAAGTTGTTGAATTTTTTTGTCACGCGTTCACCTTGTTGCTATTCAAATACAACTCGACAACTCACCTTAAGACCCTTTGACAGACTTGCATGTTTGACAACATGACAACCAGTTCAAGCTAAAACTTGCACACTTTCATGCTAAATATACATAAGCAGATTAACTTATAGGAGGTATAATGGCCAATTCATCTTAATTGAGGATTAATATATGTATAATCCATGTCTAAGCATAGAAAAAGTGTTGCACATAGAAAAATATATTGTGTCAACTTAAGTTAATGGCCATCTTCAAAGTAAATACAGTCTAGAAATTGATTGTTTTTACAATATTTAGCCACCAATTGATGCTGTTGGAGCGGCAGGACACTCATGATCAACTGATCCGAGAACTATATTTCTTGTTCAAGCTCGGCTTTCTGTCTTTGTGAGTGAAAGTGTCCACTGAGTCAGTATTTCGGCTGGGACTGTACAACTTTTCATGCTCTTTGATGGGTTGGATGAGTTGCTGATTATACTCAAATCTCTTTATCCAAGTACTGTATATTCGGGCACAAATTAAAGATTTGTCCATTTGGTTGTGGTTATTTCTAGACAAGTCAGCAGCAACTTACACTTCAGCTTGCGCAAACAATGGAATCAACTGGGCATCTGTTCTTTGGGCTGTCTTGTGCAAGATCTAAAAGCCCATCAAACTCAACCCCGGATACATTGTTCATCCCTAACCATGGCATAATACTCTACGTTATTTGAAACAAAATTTGATGACTAAGAATTGCATTTGACAAGACAAATTTTTGTAACAAAATAATTCATGACATAGTATATATTATATCAAATATTTATCGTTAGGCGAAAAGCCTTCCTATTAACTTTAGGATATTTTTATTTCCTTATAATTATGGTAGCACAAAATTCAACTCTAGACGTATTATAGGTACATAAACCTTGAGAAGTTACAATAAGGGTTGATTGCTTAATTGCTGACCCTATAAACTAATAAAATATAAATACTAAATTCTTGTATAAGGCTTATAATTGTTTATATTTAATAGTAATTCTCTATAATATAATACTTTTTAATATACATTTGAATAATCTTGTAAACTCATAGTTGTAACTCTTTTCCTTTGGATAGCTATAGAAGAAAGAAATGGTGAAAAATATATATCAAGCTAAGAGCCGTTTTCAAGGATAAAACCATATCAATAAAGCTTTGATTTTTCTTTACTTGTATATTACTTGCTAGCACTTATCACTTAAAGCACGATCTCCACTTTAAATACGCATACATTTCCTGATAATTTAGATTAGAGCAGGAGCAGCCCAAATAGAAAACTGTGCAATGCTTATCCTATCTCAATCTCATGCCCTGCGTACAGATCCAATTAATAATTTTAATGAATGTTGCAACTTTATTGTTATATTTTATTGGAAACTTTTGAACAATGAGATCTCCGAAGATACTACAAGATCATAATAATGCTTAGAAGTAGCAGTCTTGTGAGGAAGCTAGAGTTAATTGCATTCTATATATGAGGTGATGAAATCTTGACGTGAAGGTAATCATTTTGAGAATGACGAGCAATATAGTGAAGGTGGGAGTAGGGTTAGCTTCCGAATAATGGAATGAATAAAGTGAAGAAATTATGAAGGTTGCTAGCTATCCATTTTTGCCGACCACAATTGGCATGAGAGAGGACTGACCAGAAAGAAAAATTGAATGAGACATAAAGAGGTTTCGAGGAATGTGACAAATTCAAGATGCATGGCACAACATAGAAAGCTATGCTAGCCTCAAA
>JANLJB010000122.1:12437-42501 GCA_026212285.1 Bursera cuneata
TTCGCAAACCAGATGTAGGAATAGGACATGGGAGCTAATGGAGAGGGCTTCAGTTTACATTGGACTGGATTAAGGAACGCGCATAAGAGATTTAGGCGTTGTGGGCATCGAGCAGCCCATCTAACTAGTACACCAATGCGCGCTACATAACATAACAATGATAGACACATACAACTTACAAGACTATTTTGAGACTTTGAGGGGGGCAAACATGAATTTTTTTTTCTTTTTTTATTGGCAAGAGATGTGCTAAAACTAATCAAATTCATGGCAGTGTCCATACATAAGGGCAAATCCAATGAAAAAACGATCGGGACATTAAGCATGATTCATGCTGCATGAATTGCTTGACACTTGATCATCTCGTGGAGTAATCTTGCATTGCACCTGCCAGCTAGCAAAAAAAACATAATAAAATGAAAAGTTCATATGCATGACTTCGTCTTCNTCCGTATTTTTTTTTTTTTTTTTTTTTTTTTTTTTTGTGTATCATAAACAATATTATTGCCAAATGACTAATAAATAATGAAGGTACCTGATTTCTTTTTTTAAAAAAATAAAAAAATAAAAAAAGTAAAAGAAAGAAAAATAACAGTAGAAATGTACTGAATGAAGAATGTTTATCATTTCTTAATCGTATAATAGCAGAATAGATTTTTAAGTTTTTCCTAAACTTTCGTATGCTTTTGCCATGACTAAGTTCACCAGGAGTATAACATGTTATAGTCCTACATGAGGGTAAAACACAACGAAAAAAGTTCCATTTCACTGGACATACAAAGCACGTAAAGAGAGTCCAACTCTTCTACTTGGATAATGCAGAAACTTTTAGATCCATAACAGTTTTGAGTATAAGTAACAAGGGCATAAGTATTACCTTCAATCAATAATTATACGATTGCAGCTTTTTCTCCTTTGTTTCCTTGCTTTCTTCAAAATCCGTTCAGTCTCTTCCTTCACATCGTCTATTATTTTGTTTCCATTGTCTTCAAAAAAGAAAACATATCACAGTAATGGTAAACCAAATAATGGTTCTATACTTCGTTCCTTAGTGAGTCAACTTCAGAGAAAGTATCATTGTCGGTTAGAATAATGATCTAGCAATATTACATTAACTAAAGTACCTGTCTCCTTCTCGTTAATCAAGCAGAAAAACCCTCCATCAATCTCCTCATCTGAATCAATGATAATTCTACATTCTCTTGCCTGCAGCACCTGCTTAGTTCTCAAATTGGCCACCAAAAATAAATGTTCACATAAAGTAAAAGACCAACCTTCACGGTCAAGTGCATTAATAAATGTCTGTGAAACTCCTATCACCTAGTCAATTACCTTAGAAACACCGAAATGCACCAAGATACCTCAATCAGAAAAATTGCAGCTGAAGCAGCCAAGGGAGAAAGGGACAAATAAGAAAAAGAGAACAACCTGAACCACGGAAGAAACTTCTTTCCTTTTGTGCTCCTTGTTGGAAACTCTCTCTTTGATAGGTTGCACCGTTTTTACAGATTTCCAACCTCCTGTTTCTATTTTTGGGACTTGCACATTGACCTCTGGAGCCACAACTTCACTGTAATCACCATAAAGTTTTAAGGTCTCAACATGGCCAAACAACCAGAACAATAAATAGTGAAGGAACATCTACTAAATGTAGTCACACCTGAACAGAGACAACTGGGAAAAAAGTAGTAAGTGAGAGCAATGTTTACCAGTTGTTGAAGTTAACACAAGCTGGGAACAAGATGACAGTGTATGCATCACACGAAATAGAAACCAGTAGGCGGTGACAAGTGTAACATATTTCAAGATGGAGATACAGTGACATCAAGGAAAGGTCAAAAGAATTTGGTTCAATATGACAGTAATATTTGATAGTTTGTTAATCACTAAATATGCCTAGGATAAAGTGAAAGGTCCAAATAGGATTTGTGATCATATTTTGGTGTTATTAGACTATAGCCAAAAAAAAAAAAAAATTGTGTAGCGGAATGCAGTTTGAAACATCTGGCTATCGCATGGTTGTACCACTTACCACACAACATCAAAATTCCGCCAGCACATAACAATAGTTATTTGTTACCTCAAACATTAATTTTTGGTTAAGAACTCTTCAAATTCCATCTGTCCTAGGACTAAAAATGATTAAAAACACTTCCACCTCACAGTGACAACAGGTATAGCCTCTCCAATTTAGCACCATAAGTAACAATAAGGATGTTTGTTTTACATACTTTTTAAGGGGCTTTGGCCTTCTTTGTCTATTAACACGACGGCTTGCAACCTGCAAACTCTCAATTGAACTAAAATCATGCTTAAAAAATGCACAAGGGCTCGAAATAGATAAAAGCTCTTTCATTGAGAAGTATGAAGCACCTTTTGAGAAGGGACTGCGGCCACTTGACCTTTTTGGTTGGGCTTCTTCAAACTTGCAACCTCTGCCTGCAATAGTCAAATGATGTATTAGATGTAATTTCACTGAAAATAAAATAAAAAGGTCATTCAGTTAGAAACGGAAAGCACCTTTTCTGAAAGAACAGTGGCTAAGTGACCCGGTTTTATAAAACTCTTCAAGCTGCTGCAAACCGTTACCTGCAACAACCAAATGATGAATAACAAGGCACTTGAACAGGACAGTGGAAATTGACAAATTAATCGAAATAACTTAAAACAACTAGATACAAAAGGAAGATGTAAGCATTATTAAGCATAAGGAAATACTATTCAGATCAAAACTTGTCATTTATCTCACAGAAGTTTCCAAGAATCTTAAAAATTCCAGAACTGTCCATTCTAGCATCATACGTGCCTGCATTTCTTTGATGAAGAAGTTTTGGAGGTCGTTTTGTAATTTAAATAGAGATGCTTTTATCTGCTCCGGTAAGCTGGAAGTCACCAATAAAATCTCTTTAAACTTGTCTTCATATATATCCTTCCCCAACTGATCAGACAAAGATTTCAGACTTCCATCAAGGCTAGTTTTGATGTCTTCCTGTCCCTTGTTCTGGTTCACCACATTTAGTTATGTTTATGCCCATTGACACTTAAAAATACTCAAGTAAACAGGACATAAGGAATGCCGTTACCATTATTTTCAATGAGGTATCTTGAACAACTAACTTCTGGCTTATACCCTTCACTGAAAAGGAGTTTGGAATAAAAAGTTACCTAAAGAAAAATATGATATAGAAATCTCACTTTCTGCACGAGATAGGATATGAATTCACGGATTAATCTTCAATAAATGTACATTTCCACTAAAAAAAGGTTTTAATTGTCTTGGATGCAAACAAGCGTGTTAAAAGATCATAAAAGTTGCATCTATTTAGTCTTCATGTTCCTAATTCATAGACCTATAATAAAATTTGTAATAAGATAACATCACAAATTATAACCATCAGATCTTTTTTTTTTTTTTTTTCAGCTTCTAGTTTCCTATGTATTGAGGAATAAGATTACTTACCGTCCAGCTCTACCTCTTTGGTTCCTCTATTCACTTGAATGACATCACTCTGAACAGAATCCAAGATCATTCCAAACCTGCTTAGGGAAGTTTCCATCATTCCAATTCGACGTTCAAGCTCTTCACTTATCTGACAGTCTAAAGAAAAAAAAAAGACTTCATATTCGTGCAACAATACCCACCCATGGAATTACATAAATTATTATCTTGATTATTTTGGCACAAATGTGGGAAAACTAAACCACCTTAAAAAATACTAAACACCCTATTATTTATTTAACAAAAAGGAGTAACCTTCCTTACATCTCTGATCTGGAGCAGAGGCTGGATTCCATTTGCGCATTAAACTGGTGGAAGATCTTGAAATTGGCATTTGACTTTCTTCTCGTGTGTAACTAACTTGGGGTAAAGAAAACTTCTTCGTAGTGTTTTCGTGTTCTTGAGAATTTACCCTCTGGAAAGAAGATGAAAAAAAAGGCAATAAGAAAACACAATAAAACTCCATTTTTTTAAAAATAAACCTAAAATTAAAAAGCTTAAAACTCAACCTGATCATTTGTCAAAGCTTCCTCTTGAGAGGATTGAGAAAGCTGGGAAAACATTCCGTGCTGAGATGAAAGTCCCTGTGAAAATGATTGTTGTGATGGTTGCGATCGAAACTGTGAGGCTAGCGATCCAGTTGGTGGAGCACTTGATCTCCTTCACATCATCAGCAAAGTAACCAGTGCTTGTGAAAACCAAGAACAAGAGAATCTAAAACAAACATGAAATTTAAATTTTTCTGCTTCGTCTGATTTTCTGTTTGTTTGTAGAAAAATGAACTCCACTGAGAAGGCTTTTGTTGCCACAGAATTTGGTCATCGAAATAGAGTTTAATGGAGCTGAAACCTGTCTCTTTCTATAAAGAAAGAAGAAAGACGAGAGAGAGAGAGCTCTAGTTGCCATATCCATTTAATTCCAATTTTAAAGGTTTAATTCCATGCTACCAAACACGGTTAATTAGTATGTCCAAGACTCCAAGTTCCTAAAAAGCGTAAATAATTTCTTATCTCTTTCAACAATTTCAAAGAAGCCAGCAGGACCATTTTGATGAAACAGAAAGCATTTGGCATACTCAAGATCGCATAGATGAAGAAGAACAGTAAATAAAAAAACAGCACGAATTTGAGTATTCATTCCTTTGTTTGGTGACAAAAAAAAAAAGCGCGAAAGAAAAGATAACATTACATTCTTTCTCATTTTGTCAAAACCTAATCACAAACTGAATCACATAAACATTTAAAGCTCAATTGACAAAAAAAAATTTTCCTAGATTCTGCAAATAAAAGTTATTAACATTCAAAAGACCTATAAATTCTCTACTTCTCATATAATTTCTCAGCAACCAAACAGAGAGAAAGCGAGGAGCATAACTAACGCCATAGACACGGTTTGAATCACAGCAAAAAACAAGTTCACATGCTGCAATGCATCAATTTAGTCACACTGTTAGTCCTAGCTGTAGAAAAGACGCAGGTAAAAAACTGAGCTTACTGAACGTAATTTCTAAGACTCATACTTCAGATTTTCTTCCTAACACATTCTGCGAAATCAATCAGATATTGTCAGAAGTAAAAAAGCGTTAAATATTCTGATCTTAAATCATCAAGAAAAAACAAATCAAATGTTTCACTTGTCCAAAGAAGTTGCAAAGTTGAGCTCGATTCAGCTAAAACAGTTAAATGTACGCTCAACTGAGTAAATGCTTTCCTACAAATTTGTTGATCATATAACAGACAAAAATAATTATATTTTCACATTTCCGAAAATATCTCGAGAGAAATAAACAGAAATCAGAGGAAATAAAACTAAATTGAACCTTGTATGAGGTGGAAGGACAGAGATGGAGCTGAGATCGCAGGCTTTGTTGATCTTCAACTTCATTTCCAGTGAATCGAGTAAGCCTTCAAGTCTTTCTGACAAAGAATTCCTAATTCACAAATTGAAAGCCTAGGTGACCAACGAAGAGATAGCTCGTTGAATTTCACTCGACACGAACTATGCAGCGCTTTTCAGATTTTTTTGAATTTTGAGAGAGAGTCGGTTAGAAGAGGGCATTTTATAATAGGCGGGAAAGTGGAGCGTGTCGTTGGTATTTTCGCAGTCGGACTCTACTTCGACGGATTGTGGATATCAATTACTCTTCCTTTCAGCCCGCAAGCCCAACTTGTTATTTAATTTAAGCCCAATAGTCTGATCATAGATAAAGATCTGTTACAGATGGGACCTTTTTATAAAAAAATCAAAAATTTTGTTTTTAGTGATATATGGCCCCCACTTATGAACATATTAACCCATCTGTAGTTTATATATGGTTAAAATGCTTATATTAAATTATATATATATTTTACAGATTTTGAATATTACGAAATTTTGTTTTTACATGTTTACAATTCTATGAATAGAGGTTATTAAGCAATTTTAATTTTATCATACAATAAATCAATATCGATTAATGTTTGTAGGCGAGTTTTTTAATAGAAAATATTCGGATGAGTTTGATTTGGGTGTGCATAATAGAGAGAACTGGTTTAAAATTAGTTTATATAATTTGTGGGGTGTGTACAGAAGTTGTAGAATGAGATGTGAAAGATTTGAAAGAGAAAGAAAATAAATTATGATCTCCCCCAATCATCTTCAAAGAGATTAGATCGGGTAGGGGTGGAGTGGAGGAAAGGAGGGAATGATGGAAGGTATCAAGTATAAAAATGGGAGTAACAATTTTTATTTTGACAATTTTATCCTTCCATAAAATGAAGATGGGACCTTTTTAGTATAGAGGTGGGTTCACTTAGCATCACTCTTTTGTTTTACTGATTGTGATTCTAATGATTATTCTAGATTTTACATTCGTCAAATTCTAGCAAAATAAATCCATGTAGAGTTCTAGTCACCATTTGGTCCACTCCTAAGTTTGGGTTAATGTGATAATAGAAAAAGTTGAGGGGTTTTTTTATTCTTAACTACATTTTTTTTTATTCAAATTAAATTTTAAGAAATATAAAACAATAAAAAATATAGCTGTCGACGGTAGACCTCTCTTATCTTATCGAATTTATAATAATTTCAAAATTTATCAATATGGGTAAAACTATACACAACTAAAATACATTTATTAAAAAAACCAAATTATTTAAATTAAATATCATTTTTATTCAATTTAAATTTTATATATTTTCCATAAATACAAAACATGTGTATCTAATAAAGTTTAATTTCCGGAAAAATACAACTTCACTATCAAAATTTATTATCAACCGACGTTGTTGTCTCTCATACACTGTATCAAGTTGAAACTTGAAATCAACGTTCATCTTTTATCGTATCCATTCACAAAGGTTGCCCCAAATTACATAATAATTGATGACGTCCTGCTCCCAATCAATTTTAACCACAAATAATCAGACAGACGGACCCACATGATTGTCTTAATCCATCCACGGCCTACGAAGATGATGATCCAGAAAGAAACATTAACATTGTTTACAGATGCGTGTCCGAGTCTCTTCCTTGCCTTTTGTTGCTTTACTTTACATAGCTGTGAAAACAACTCCAGCAATTACTATTTAAGTCCACACTTTAGACTTTTAACCCATTCTTTGATTTGATTAATGACAATAATGACATACTTTAGTAGTGTAATTAGCTTTATCGTTCAGGTTTCAGCACAAGCAATGTAGAGTTTTTGTATATTAATATGTTGATTCTTTTTTGGTTTAACAGTACGATTATGAAGCCAAATTCAAAGTCACATATATTCATTTTCCAAACGAATTCAATGAAGCATGTCCGATAAATGTAGAGGGGGCCACAGTGATTAATTTCTTCACCAATAAGCCACCCTCATAAACTCACCAGTGTTACTTAGAATTCTTATTTAAGTTGACTTTTATAACAAATAAGATTAATAAAAATAATTTTAAAAAATAAAATTATATATTACATAAGAGTTATACTCTTATTAAAAAAAAGATCTTTATATATACCTATAAATATAAGGATTTAAAATCATATCTAGTTATACTGGAAGAGAGGTAAGGCATAAAGATTAAATTACCTTTATAATATTTTAAGGGAAGAGATTAACATTGGTGTTGCGCGGGTGTTGATATGTTAGGTATCAGTGTAGAGCACCAGTTTAATGTGTTATCTATTGTACTCTAATATATTTATGATTTAGTAAAATTATTTATTCATTTGTGGACGTAGACAATTGATACAGAACTACGTTAAATACTATTTTATTAAATGATTATCAATCTTAATATCAATATGTTTCACGTAATTTTCTTACAAGTAGTATCCGAGTTATTATATTCTCTTTACAAAATGGCATTAGAGTTAGGTCATAGTTCAGTATTGTTCGCGATGGTACTGTTTATGCATCATTGTTCACAGTTCATAATATACTATTCGTGCAGCATGTTCACAAAGGTAACTGTTCATGACGACATTATTTGCAGTGACATATTTTTAATACACTGTTTGGGATTAGAATTGATCGTTGTGATAACTTATATGAAATACGGAATTCCGCTTTTAGATAACATCACCAAATTTTCATTATAGTAGGTCAAGATAAATATAGCACTTATACAGATGAATTTGGATGACGTGTTACATGAAATTGATGAGATGCCGTAGTCATTATCTGATGACCAAAAATTATCTTTATTAAAGAGATAAAAAGTTTATGATAGAATTTATATTAATATAGAAATTTGTTAGTTTACGACTCGAATACTTATTCAAATTGAGTTATATAAAAAATATAATTAATATAAATAATAAGAAAAATAAAATTATATATTAAATAGGAGTTTCTGTATATACCTATATAAATATAGGTATTAGGAATCATATAAAGAAACTAGACTTGTTCACCTATAAATATAGATAATTGATATTAAATATTAATATTATTAAATTATTACCGATGTAAATATTACTGCGTTCCGTGACTAGTTTCCACACTACCTGGATGTTAAAGGATTTTGCACGTTGAAGTCAAAAAAACGCGTCATGGCATTTAATGCTTTGTATGACAATTTTTACATTACTTTGCGTACAGAAGTATGCAACGATCTGCATAACAGTCCAACGATGAATTGTCTTGGTAAGGAAGCAGTATGTACCTTTCACAACCAGACACAGATGCCATTCCATTCCAAGTTATTTCCAGGAATTGTTTTCTTTGTTTCTAGTCATCTAACTATTGGATAGAATCTATAAGAAGTGACGAAACGCATGTGATTGTTTAAGCTTCTTGATTTGATTTGAAAGATGCAGCGTTTAGATTTTTCCTTTATATGATAATTTTAGAAAACTCTTCTAAAACTTTTGACCCAAACCGGCTGCGAACGTGTAAACTCTGAGTTCGAATAACACGAATAACGTGAGGTTTTATCTGAGTTTAACTCAAGTTCATGCACAAAAATTATATGATTGTCTTAAAATAATAAAATTATTTACTCGTAAAATATTTTTAATTAGAAAAGACATACTTGTCTCTAAAATCAATGTGAGATGGCAAAGAAGACGAAGCAAGTAGTTTTAAGTGTTGAAGCCGGTAAGGTTAGACAAAACAAACGCGCTGAAGTTTTGAACGTTCAAGTAGAGAGGAATCAAATGTATCCATGGCAGCATATTTCTTTCTACGGTTAGGGCCACCTGCTCATCCGTACACCACATAAATTGACATTTATCATAAACTTAAATTTTATCTGTTGAAAATTAAACTCTATCAAATTTAATAAGTGAAAATAGAAAAATACATGGAATTCATCGGCGCAAGTTATGATAGAAACAAATAAAACGTTGTATATTAGGAAAAATCTAGTACAAAAAACAGAAGAATTCACGTTAAGCTCAGTGGAGCCCACTGGTAATTTTCTTAGAAGCTTCGTCTTGAAGTAAGTGAAAGGAACAACGAGGTATAGACTCCAGATTGAGACAAAGAGAGAGAGAGAGAGAGAGAGGTTTGAGAGTATGAAGATGGATCCCACCGTGAAGTATTTTACATAGTTCTATCAAACATCTCCAAATGTCGTAGTTTCTAAATTTATTTTAATAAATGAATATTATTATGATTTTCAGCCCAAGACAATCCATCCCTTTTACATCAAATCATAAATTAAACAAAAGCGTTTTCAACTTCCTCTCAAATTCATCGCTTTTATCTTGAAAGCAAGACTTTTGGGATTCAGAAAGAGAATGGATTCGGATTTGAATCGTTTTGTTTTTCGAGCGAAGAAGAGCGACAGCTAGTCTGAGTTTTAGATAGAGAGAGATGAATTGGGTGCGATAATAATTGTTATAATGGCTGTGGTCAGTCCTGTACCGGCAATACGAGAGCGTATGGATCCAATTAGGTGCGGTGACATTAGGGTGCCGGGAATCGTGTCCAGTAGAAGAGAAATCGTGGAGGAACCGGTGGCACGTGTTATTGAAGATAAAATTTACGTTGCTGTCGGAAAACAGGTGAAAAAAAATACGTTACTTCTGAAATGGGCGTTACAGAACTCAGGAGGGAAGAGAGTTTGCATCATTCATGTTCACCAACCCGCCAAAATGATACCACTCAAAGAAAGTGAGTTCCCAACCTATCTTTCTAGCACAGACTTCTTTATGCTGCTTTGAATATGAATATAAATATGAATTTGTTTCTACTTAATTTCATTATATGCTTAATTGAACATTTGATGGGGATTGATTTTCAAATTTTGGGTTGTTGATGAAGTCTAAAGTTACAGTCAGTTTTATCTAAAATTTTGTTGATTTAGAAGCTACAGAAATCATTTCTATTTATGAATTCGTCCTGGATACTGTTAATTCAATGAGTTTTGCTGAAAACTTTTCGTTTACGGATTACCTTGAGTTCTGTTAGCATTTGGTCCCAGCAATAAACGAGAAACAGATCTGTAATTCCAGGGAGAATCGGTTTCTGTTTTTCTTTTCTCTCGCCTGATCTTTGGGGCATGCTAAGACAACATTTTTTTTTGGGTAATTCTTCATTGTTAATTCTCTTTGCTTGGTTATGCAGTGGGTACAAAGTTTCCGGCTAGCTCACTGAAAGAACAGGAGGTTAGGGCATTCAGGGAAATTGAGAGGGAACAGATGCATAAGTGCCTAGATGACTACCTTTTGATCTGTCGACGAGTCGGGGTATAACTTATTTTTCTTGTTTCTTCTACTACGCGTATATTGTTTAACGGTTATTGAGTTGTGTTGCAAATGTGAAACCCTGGGTTTGCTAAAGCTGGGTGAAAGGTTATGAAGAATCATCTTAAATAAAATTACGAAGCTAACTGCCTAGTTTCACTGAGTCATTAGTGATTGTTGTGTATAATAGGTTAGGAAATATGTAACTGCATGTTTTTCATTTATTGTAAACTATTGTACTGAATTGACTCGACTGCTGAGCTCTTTAACTTATATTGGAGTTTATAATTTGAATTGTAGGTGCGGGCAGAGAAAATAGTCATAGAAATGGACTCTATTGAGAAGGGAATTGTAGAATTGATCTCTGAGCATGGAATAAAGAAGCTTGTTATGGGAGCGGCAGCTGACAAGCACTATAAGAAGTAGAACCTACTAAAGACTTTTATAATAAATGATTATCACCTCCATCATTAGTTCAATGAACATTCACGTTGACTTCCACAGGGATGCTCTTATAGTCTCCTCATATGAGGTAAAATATGGGATTGTTTACCTTGTTGGTTTAATATTGCAGGAAAATGATGGACATCAAATCTAGGAAGGCAATCTCTGTGCGCCAACAGGCGCCTTCTTCTTGTCACATTTGGTTTATATGCAATGGGAACCTTATCTACACAAGGTATGCTTGACATGTTTATAATCACAGTATTGAAATGGTGGTAATTCACAGTGCTGGTGAACGGATAATACTCTCAGACTGTTATGGAATTTTTTCTTGTCGGTAGTACTTTATTAAACCTTTTTACTTGATTGTGTTGATATGACTGGTAATGCAAAAACCAAACTGAAACAGGGAAGGTAGTTCGGATGAAACTGATGTAGAGATTGCATCTTCATCACAGCAAGTAAGCCCAAGCACTGAAACAGGACACCCACGTCATGTTAGATCAAAATCTGTTACACTGGGACATGATAGTCGAGAACAACTCACCTGTCCGGTTCAAGATTTATTAAAGAGAATAAGAACTATGAATCATGGCAGAACTAGAGTGAATGAAATGACTCCTACTTGCCCAGATGGTACTGGAGTAATATCAACTCCAGGGAGCAGATCTGATGCTGAAGGGAGTTCGGATGAGTCGGATGGGATATCAAGAAGGAGTCCTTCTCTGGGGTCAGTTAACTCATATTGCTCTTCCAGGGAAGTGATTGATATTCCTCCAACTCCCCTTCCAAGAACTGAGAACTTTGAGAATAATCGCATGGAGTTAAGCATACTGCATCAGTTGAAAGAGGATCTTCTTCATTCATCTCCTCCAAGCGTGCTGGTATGTGTAAAATTCTCACCTGTCTGACATACATACTGATACCTGGTAGCATTTACATGTTCCAATGTTTGTAACTTTAAAATATGTGATTTATCAGACGCTTTATCGTTTCTTAGCACAGATAAGCCATAGATTGATGCATAGACCTGAGAGTTTCAAACTGTTTTATAACAATTGATGTATGGTAGCAGGATGGAAGTATAGATGAAACACTTTATGATCAACTTTCACAAGCAATGGCGGAGGCTGAAAATATAAGGCGAGAAGCATTTGAAGAGGCATTCAGGCGTGGGAAGGCTGAAAAAGATGCCATTGAAGCAATTCGAAGGGTAAATGTCCACACATTCTTTCTTAAGAAAAGCATTTCGTGATTTTTGTATATTTTAATTATTGAATGTAGATATATTGCAAAAAAGAAAGTAAACTTTATTTTCTACGTGGTAGAATACCACACATTACGCTTGACATTTCTGTCAGCTTAAATTACCTTGGCAGGCTTAAGCGCATTGAACATTCTTGCTGATTAGCTTTGTAACTGATTCCCATAGCTCTCTGGTGGATAATTCTAGGCCCTCAAGAATTTGGTTTTGATATGTTTGCCAAGTTCAATTAATGTGTTTTTTTATGCAATTGAGATGAATGGTCTATTCAATTTCTATTAATATGGTAACATTTATGATTGTTCAAGTAAACTTGAGAGTGTATAATACCTTATGTATAACGTCATTCATTGCTGCCAATTTGCAGGCTAAAGCAGCAGAAAGCTTGTACTCGGACAAGGTAAAACAAAGGAAAGAAATCGAGGAAGCACTGGTGAGGAAAAAGAAGGAACTTGAAAGGATGAGGAAACAGCAAGATGAAGTCATGGAAGAACTTCGAAATTCCCTGGATCAGAAATCATTACTGGAGTGCGAAATTGCAGAATCTGATCAGATGGTTAATGAGTTGGAGAAGAAAATCATCTCAGCTGTTGAACTATTACAAAATTACAAGAAAGAAAGAGATGAGTTGCAGATTGAACGTGATAATGCTCTGAAAGAAGCTGAGGAGCTGAGGAAAAGTCGAAAAGAGGCCTCAAGCAGCACACACTTGCCTCAGTTCTTTTCTGAATTTTCTTTCTCAGAGATTGAGGAAGCTACTCGTAGATTTGATCTATCCTTGAAGATTGGGGAAGGGGGATATGGGAGCATATATAAAGGTAACCTGCGTCATACCAATGTAGCTATTAAGATGTTGCATTCTCACAGCTTGCAAGGTCCCTCGGAATTCCAACAGGAGGTAAGAACCTTGAATGCTATGTATTTACTTTTGGCAGTAGAATCACTTAATCTGACTTTCTCATCCTCTTGGCCCATGACATTCATTTATTTTTCAAACTAGAGTAAAAATCTACAGTTTGATTCATTTACTTACTTAGTCTTTATGTCTTGCAATAAAATTCTACTGGTTTAGAAAAAAGTCTTGCTATTTTTTATTTGGATCAGTGAATCAGCTATGAAGTTGTAGATTCTATATTGTCGTACTAACAGAACATTCAAATTCTGTATTTGATGGTCTGTTGACTAAAACACTATGATATTCTTTGCTGGAATCATGTTTTTCTATGTCTCTTTCGTTTATGCTTTTGTTGCTTTTCCACTGTTTAGCAGTTGCCATCTTCATAGTTGCGGTAGTGCATTTGTCATTTGCTATCTGCTGCCTAGTTTTGTATATTTGACCGAGTTGCTTCTATTCTTATTGCAGTTATAGTTCACATATGTCTATTTATTTATAACTGTATAAAAGATATCATTATCATTATTATGATGTAAGAATAAATGTTTTTATATGCCAACATTAGATGTTATGGGAAATTAGTAGTTGTAAATAAAGAAACTTTTTTATACGTAACTAATGGGTATAGATAGATTTTCCTTCTGTGGGGACCCTAGTTTTACTTATCCAATATAACGTTTCATTCTATCTATTGTAGTATTAATACCTTAACCATTGCAGAAAAAGGAAAATCATCTCTTCTGCAATATATATATATATATCTGCATAGAAAGAAACGGAATTTGATTCAAGCTGAGCATCATATGACATACATTGGTTCTATGTCAGGTTAATGTTTTGAGTAAATTGAGGCACCATATATATATATATATATCTGCATAGAAAGAAACGGAATTTGATCCAAGCTGAGCATCATATGACATACATTGGTTCTATGTCAGGTTAATGTTTTGAGTAAATTGAGGCACCCGAATCTCGTCACACTCGTAGGAGCATGTCCAGAAGCATGGACACTTGTATATGAGTATCTATGCAATGGAAGCCTTGAGGACCGGCTCAGTTGCAGGGACAATTCTCCCCCTTTATCTTGGCAAACTCGAATTTGCATTGCCGCCGAGTTGTGCTCTGTCCTCATCTTTCTACATTCTTGTAAACCTCACAGCATTGTTCATGGTGATCTAAAACCATCCAATATTCTCCTCGATGCCAATTTTGTGTGCAAGCTAAGTGACTTTGGAATCTGTCGCTTACTTTCTCATGATAAACTTTCAAGCGACAATACAACACCATATTGCAGAACTGACCCTAAAGGCACATTTGCTTACATGGATCCCGAGTTTCTTGCTACAGGGGAACTTACTCCAAAGTCAGATGTTTACTCGTTTGGAATTATTTTATTGCGCTTGCTGACTGGGAGACCTGCCCTGGGGATAACAAAGGAAGTGCAGTATGCATTAGATACAAATAATTTGAAAAACCTTTTGGATCCTGTAGCGGGAGATTGGCCATTTATCAAAGCTGAGCAGCTGGCTAACATGGCTTTGAGGTGTTGTGAGATGAATCGAAAGAGTCGGCCAGACCTTGGAACAGATGTGTGGAGGGTCCTTGAACCAATGAGGGCTTCATGCGGAGGGTCAACATCATTCCAACTGGGTTCTGAAGATCGTTGCCAACCTCCCCCGTATTTTATTTGTCCCATTTTCCAAGTGAGTTTATTTGTTCCTCCTTAATATCTTTTATTGCATCTTACAGCAGCATCTCTCAGCGACTGAAACTATGTCTGTTAGTGAGTTTCCTGATTATTTTGAAGCTGCTATTAACTCAGTTTCTCCCCAGAACTTTAAGGTTGCAAAAAGTCCTTGAAAGTTGGATGGGATTAATTCCTTCTGTTTGGTTGAACTTGCAGGAAGTCATGCAAGACCCACATGTAGCAGCAGATGGGTTTACGTATGAGGCAGAGGCATTGAGAGGATGGTTGGACAGCGGCCATGACACTTCACCCATGACAAACCTTCAACTTGCCCACAAAAATCTTGTCCCCAACCTGGCTCTTCGTTCTGCAATTCAGGAGTGGCTGCAACAGCATTGAAATACCTTTATTCTTGTTCGTTAAATTGCCCATAGTCTTAACTTATAGTTGAAAAGAACTTCATTATCATCAAGACATTTTTCTTCCTCTTTCCATATTTTTTCTTTGTTTGAAATGTTTGTCACCCATTGTATAGATAGAACTTAGCCGGCCGTTCGTATATATATTTGTTTAGATTTATATTCTGTGTAATACATTATACATTACAAAGATGCAGTGGTGCACTTTAGCTTTAGCAGCTCTCTTATCAACTTTTGTAATTAGGTTGTATCTCTTCGTTTCTTATAATGAATATTAGTCGGATTATATACCAATCGGATTTAGTTTCTGTAATAAGGTCATTTGACATCCTTTTTTTTTCCTGATTCAATTGACTTTTAGGTAAATATAAAAGAAAATAGTTACAAATAAAAAAAAAAAAGCCCTTTTCATGATTCAACCTCGGATGTAGATTAAATATAATTGATCAAAGAATAATTATCACCAATCACTCTAACCTTTTGCTTTAATATTACTTGTATGAGAATTTTTATTTTTTTAATCTTCTGCCATCTTTAAGTATAAGGATAAATTGGTATTTGTTGGTTACATAAAAAATAAAAAATATAATATTCCTATTTGTCTTCTTATATTTCATATAATTATGTTATAAAATATTAATAATTTAATGAAAACAAAATATAAATAAATATGTAAATATAAAAATAAATAAAAACCTACAGTAATTTAAACCAACCAATCAAGTCAAAATCTAATTAAAATTCCGTTGCGCCATCAACACTCATCATAAACATAAAATAAATAATTTTGTAAATAATAATCGCTATAACAAATTCAGGATAAAATAATTGAATAAACATAACAAAAAATCCAATGTAAAAAACAATTATATACAAACAATGGCTGAAATTGATCTTGAAAATATATTTTTCTCTTTTTCTTTTTATATTTGTTTGTGATATTATCAATTTATTTGTGTATGATTTTTTTTTTATGTTAGATTTTTTATTATGTTTATTTAATTGTTTTTTCAAAATTTATTCTAACAATTATTATTTATAAAATTATTTATTTTATGTTTATAGTGAGTGTTGGTGGCGTAACCAAATTTTTATTAAATTTTGACTTAATTGGTTGATTTAGATTGAAGGACATTATGCATTTTTTTAAAAATGGAGAATAAATTTTTTGTTCTTATTTTATAATATTTTATTGACAATATTATTTTTATATGGTTTTTATTTTATTTTTATGTTTATATATTTATTCATATTTTATTTTTATTAATATTTTAATATTTTAAAATATAGTTATATGAAATATAAAAAAACAAATAGGGATATTATGATTTTCATTTTTTTATAGTCAATAAAAACTAATTTGCTCTTACATTATTTGGTTAATTAACAGAATTTTTAACGGAAAGACTTGTGCAGAGAATTTTAAAAAAGTTAAAGATGATAGAAAAGGAAAATGGACAAAGTCTTATACGTGTAGTATTAAGATAAAATGTAGGGTGGATGGTGATCATTATTTATTGATTAAATTAAGTGTTCATTTTTTTTTAATCTAAATCCACAAAAATACGTATGGAAACGTTTGTGGTCATTTTATTTAGCAAAACGACCTGACTTCCTTGTATAAAATAAACAGACGACTTGTCACCTATTTTCCATACGAGTGGATTAAATTTCTCTTATCTTGCGCAGTTATAACACCAGCTTCCACCAAGGTGAAACTCGGGTTGAAGACTGTTCAACACGATCCAGTTTTTGCAATATATGTAGCCAGCGATCGGGCATTGATTTGTTTTACCCGATCCGTTGACTTTGACTTGGAAAATTAAGGACAAGTTTAAATGAAAGAATATTAAGAGAGAGAAAGAATTGTAATCTATATATAGACAGTGCAAGTGTTAGCCATGGTGGAGGTCTTTAAAGTTCAAACCAACTCGAAGGAATAGATACCACTTCTGTTTCTGAATTGTCATAGCTCCTTGGTTGGTTGGTTGAGGTATCATAATGGCAAGAACGAGTGAGACAACAAATAATTCATCGCTGCAAGCAATTGGAGATACCGTCTACGTTGCTGTGGGTAAGGATGTTCATAAAAGCAAGTTGACTCTCTCGTGGGCATTACAGAACTTTCGTGGGAAGAAGTTTTGCATTCTTCATGTTCATCGGCCGAGTAAACTAACCAATATGAGTAAGGCTATTCACCAACTTATCTATAGATGAAGAATTCATAGACTTACAATATTCAATTGAATTTTGATACAGTTTGAGCTCTGTTCTTCGTCTGTCGCACACCCACTATCATACAGAAGGCGAAGGAGCACCTATCTATTAAACTCGATTTTGGCTATCTAAGTTGCACTTGAAAAACAATAATAATAGTAGAGTATAACCAATAAATTGAGTTAATTTTTTCAAAAAGCATCTAGACGAGAAAGGTACTGAAACTTGTTTAGCTTATCTGTTGTTTGCTTTTTCTTTGGTTGTTTAGTCAGTGGCAATTCAGAAGCAAGAACACTTGAAGAAACTGTAGAATGGGCAATTCGAATGGACAAGAAAATTTTGCAGAAGGTCCTGGACGCTTACATTCTCATTTGTAACCAAGCTGGGGTAATTACGTTTGTTGTTTAGCTGTTATTGTATTGCGATGTCACATTAGGCTAGAAGTTTGAAATATCTGGATTTTGTTTTCAAGGTTTGTGCAGAAAAAATGGGTATTGAGATGGATGATGTTGGAGAAGGTATCGTACAACTTGTGACTCAGAACTCTATCATGAAGCTTGTTATGGGAGCTGCAGCAGATGAATACTATTCAGAGTAAGTACAATCTATAATTTGCTTCTCATTCATCACATTTTTCTAGGTCAGAGATATCTGTTGGTAAATGTTGTTATGAGTAGAAGTGTAAGATACCCTGAAGCTACGGTAAACGACTCAATGTAACATTTTGAACATTGTGAAATAACTCGCTTAGCATTTGCATTCAAACACAATAAAAGATTTTTTATACATCATACTAATGCTTTGAAATTACAGGGGGATGAACTATATCAAGTCAGAGAAAGCCATGTATGTGTCCCAGCACGTGCCTCTTTCCTGTCAAATCTGGTTTATCTGTGGTGGGCACCTCATACGCTCAAGGTACGGTTGACATTATGCTTTTATGTTTTCACAATTTTTTTTTCCTAGTTAATGTTAAGAAAGAGATATTTATGGAGAAGCTTAACATCCATATAATCATGGGATACCTACAGATTTTAGTTTACAAAAACAATAGGTAATTTATCAAGGGCAAAGGACTGGCTTTAGTATTGTTTGTTACTGCTTTAGTATTATATTTCCTCGTGACTGGTTTTATTGTCTTTACTACTATAATAATCAAATAACTATACTTACAGGGAAAGGGGTTCAGATGCTACTGCGGAGGAAGTAACATCTGCATCACTGCAAGCAAGTTCAATATTTGGAACGGAGCAAATGAATCCGAGTAGAAGTCCTTCGGATTTGACATGCTCTTCTCGTGAAGTGGACAGACATTTTGCTCTCAAGATATCTGGGAGATTGGAGGGGAGTGAATGTTGGCTGGACAATCTTCATCTGTTACATCCTTCTGATGAGTTGGTACATTTAAACCTTTTATTCATGCCCAAATTTTGAACTTAAAATTATCTTACTGAAAACCATTTTGTCTTTTATCTTTAAATTTTGTTAATCAGTGAGTTGAAATTTCCATGGCTTAATCCTTGTTCATTAAGGCACTATGACATGAATTTTGGCAGGACGGAAGCAGTGATAATCAACTGTTAGATCAGCTTGAACGGGCCCTGGTGGAAACTGAAAATTTGAAAAGAGAAGCATTTGAAGAGTCAGTAAGGCGTGTGAAAGCTGAAAAAACTGCGATTCAGGCTCTTCGCAAGGTAAAGCTTATGCTAACATGGGAAATATAATGCATATTTTTCTGAACTTTGTGGTTAACCTTCTTTAGCACAAAATAATGGAAAGATAAGTGCATATTAATGCATAAAAATCTTTATGGGTATGTCTTTCCCTGTGAATTTGAAATAATGGTAATGGAACAATTGGGGCTCAACTATACCTGCAATGATTCACTAACTTGTATTAACTAAGCTAGAAGCTTGAAAATGAATTTAGTACTTAATTATAGGCCAGAGCACTTGAAAGTTCATACGTTGAGGAGCTGCGACGCAGTAAAGAAATTGAGGAAGAACTAGCAAAAGAAAAAGAAAACCATGATATTATGAAGAAGCAGTGGGATGAAGCTCGTTTAATTGCCAATGATCAGAGAGTCTTGCTGGAAAGCGAAGTTGCAAGGTATAAATATATGATGGAAAATTTGGATGAGAAGAGACTGTCAGCTGTGATATCGTCTCAAGTTTACAAGAATGAAGGAGACATGTTCCAGTTAGAGCTTGGCAATGCTCTTGAATCAACTAAGGAGGTTATGAGAAAACAGGTAGAGATGGCCTTGAGCACAAATAATATGCATCAATTCTTCTCTGTGTTCTCTTCATCAGAGATACATGAAGCAAGTTGCAACTTTCACCCATCTGTGAAGATTGAGGAAGGAGGATACGGAAGCATTCATAAAGGTGTACTTCGTCAAACTCCGGTGGCCATAAAGTTTCTGAACCCAGATAGCTTGCAAGGTCGCGCTAAATTTCAACGTGAGGTACATTTTTTTAATATTTACTTATTTCATATTTGTTGAACCATTAGTGTAACTGCATATTTACCAAAATAATCACATTGTTATGTCGTGAATGCTGAATGCTGCTGCTAGTATTTGGGACAAGTCATGCTGAAACTTCTGTGCATCCTGAGCGATAGAGATGATTAAATAAAGTTTGCTATGAATTTCAGGTTGCTGTTTTAAGTAAGATTAGACATCCAAACCTCATCAATCTAATTGGGGTCTGCCCAGAAGCTTGTGCTCTCATTTGTGAATATCTCCCAAATGGAAGCCTTCAAGATCGACTCAGTTGCAAGGGTAACACTCCTCCATTGTCATGGCAAACCCGAATACGCATAGCCACTGACATATGCTCTGCCCTCATATTTCTTCATTCCAGTAAGCCTCGCAGCATAGTACATGGAGATCTAAAAGCAGAAAATGTTCTACTTGATGCTAATTTTGTCTGCAAACTTGGTGATTTTGGAATCTGTTGCTATCCTCAGTTGCCTGAAAAAGAAGTACTATCGCCCAAGTCAGACATTTACCTGTTTGGAATTATACTTTTACAGTTGTTGATTGGGAGATCACCCTTGAATATAGAAATAGAAAGGCTGCACATTATGAACGTACTAGATGATGGAAATCTGGAAGGCTTGTTGGATACCGCAGCTGGGGATTGGCCATTTGTGCAAGCCATGCAGTTGGCTCATTTGGCTTTGAGGTGCTGTGCAATTGACCCAAGTAGGCGACCAGACCTTGTAGCGGAGGTCTGGAGAGTGCTTGTGCCAATGAGAGCCTCTTGTGGAGCCTCGTCATCATTCCGGCTGAGTTTTGAGGAGAGTAGCCAGCCTCCATCACATTTCATTTGTCCCATCTTACAGGTGAGACTTCCATTTCTACTTATTTCCTTCATTTTATTAGTATTTTTCGAATTCTATTCAAATTTAACCAACATCATCAGGTTAAATGTCCATTCAATAGATAACATGTCTCTTACTTGGTTTTCCTATGTCTACAGGAAGTCATGCAAGATCCGCATGTGGCAGCCGATGGCTTTACTTATGAAAAAGAAGCTTTGGTGGGATGGCTTGAGAGTGGCCATGATACTTCACCAATGACAAACCTTAAGCTTAACCATCAGAATCTAGTCCCCAACCTTTCCCTTCGTTCTACAATTCAAGAGTGGGTTCAACACCGTTCAGAATGACATGCATCTTATTTTCTCATAGTTCAGTAAATGCTGCGTTCTTTTACCCGATTAAACTCTTTTCACGAAGCATTGCTCGGAGTGCCCCTGACTTCTGTATATATCATGTATAGTTGATTAATTCAATCATGCGACTGCTTCAATGAAATCTCTTATTTCGCTAATTGTGAAATTGATCTCACTTCTGAGATATAACAATTTGAATTTCTGGAAACCCCACCTCGTAGAAACGTTTGCCTGATCATTACTTACACTATGAATACGTCAAGAAAATATAAAATAACTGTAGTTGAATAGCTTAAAAATTATTAGCCTCAATAATAATCTACTGCTTAATTTAATTTAACTTTGACTTTCTCTCTCTATAAAGTATTCAAGCAGATGAAGGATATCTATGTTCTACATTCAATTCAACAGATCTGCTAGACAGCTGTTAATCTGCAGACCAGAAACAAGCCAAAATGTAGCACACCTCCTCAAACGGGTAAAAAAAAAATCATAAACTAAACACCATAGGCAACTTCATCATGGTCTTCAGTTCATCATGATTGATCTTATGGGCTCTCTAGTTGACTTTGATGTCTGTAAATGTGCAATGAACCCATCTGATCACCACCCAGTTAAAATTCTCTATTGTCCATACGACTATATCCTCCCACGTGTACTGCCAACGTCAAGTATGGATGCATGTGTGGAGGCCCTCAATAAAGTTGCATCCATTGAGGGCCCCTCCTTTGTTGCAGTGCAGTATGTTTAAAGAAAGTCTTTGCTCAGATGAGGCTATCTTCCCTGAGCTTGGACACGTGTCATGATCCTACTATGTTGTCTCAATGTAAGGCGATAAGAAGATTGAAGGGTACTTTCAACATTTCATTCTCAGCAAATGATTCTGTGACGCGTTCCAGTCAATTGTGTGCCTGACCCGACCTGATACCACTGAAGCGATTATTTATTATGCCGCCCTTATCTGTACGGCCTATACGGAACTTTATACCAGTTCAGACAGTTGCCGGTAACCTTTGAGCAAATGTAAAGAATATAAAAAAATTATCCCACGCGCTATCGCTTTCCGCAACATCTTCGTGGCAAATGCCTAGTGGGTCAGCTTCCACATCGGTGGTTTATTATGGTTACTGAGCCATCTACTTTCGCTTCATTTCACAAATCAAATGTCTACAATCTACCTTAAACTTTCAGATCACCACTTCGTATAAACTAAACCTGTCAATCATATCCCTATCTTCTCATCGCCATAAAGTTTTCTTCTTACAAGTTAAAAAGGCAAAAGAAATTACTGTAGCTATTCACACATTATCTCATACACTATTTTCAAAATGTATAGTTAAGTTATTTGTACTAATTTTTCATATAATTTGGTATAATATTTAATTTAGATCATTTTAAAAATTATCCAACAAAAATTACTTCAAACGGTAATAACTTAACTTTAGATATAAGGCGGGTAGAATAGAGATTTACAATTACGGGTCCACGTCGCACTTTCCCGCCAATCAACTCTACTGCAACTTGATCGTGCACAACACGCAGAGAGCGTGGGTGTTCGACCAAGGCCAGAAGCCATTATAAAACAAGTCAACAACCGTTAACACACGGCGTGTTTTTCATGTACTGGAGCCAAGCCAACCTCAAAACGACAAGGGCAAGAAAAAAGCAAACAAACAAGTCTCACCGATATTTTGTTGGTCTAATTTTTTCAATTTTTTCTTCAAAAATTTATTTCTTTCACTCATCTCTCAAATATCATCCTCTTCTTCTGCTCACAAAAACAAAAACCCTAGCTTCAAGTATTGTATATTTCAGTGGATATGCATAGAGCAATACATATATTAATTATAGTTTTATCACTGAGTCCCTGTTTGGCCTCAGGCGGTGACATAGTTCACCAAGACAACAACGCTCCCAAGCGGCCTGGTTGCGACAACAACTTCGTTTTGGTGAGTTCAATTTTTTTTCTTAATTTTTTTTTCAGTTGGTTTTATATGTGCTTTTGATGTTGCTTAATTCTGTTTGGTTGCTGAGACAACGTACGAAATGAAAGAGAAGGAGAAATTAGTGGTTGATGAAATTGAGAGTGTTCGATTTAACTTTGACGTAGTAGAGTAGAGTAGTAGTAGTTTTTAGGCTTGGTTGGGAGTAGGTTTTTTATTCTGTTGATTTAGTATTTCTCTCTCTTTGTCGTTATTTGTTTGGATGCTGAGAAAATGAGGGAAAGGTGAAGTGGTCAGGTGGGGGAAGGGAAACGGAAGTAGAAATTTCGGTTTTAGCGTTTGATCTGTGTTTGGTTTCTACAATCTACTGAGTGGAGCTCAGTCTAGATGAAATTTCGTTCTCTCTTTTCTTTACTCGTTTCTGTTTGGTTGCTGATAAAATGTGGCAAGATGAAATTTTAATGATAAGCTGAATTTCTGCTAAAGTAAGTGTTTGTTTTAGGTGTGTTGGATGGATGATTTGTCGTCTTTGTGTCTTGTTTCGAATATAAAGGAATTTAAATATTATGATTCTTAGTTCTGTCTTCACGAGCTTTTTTATATTAGTTTTGATCTGATTGAGGTTTTGTAGGTTAAAGTGCCAACTTTTGTTGATCACGTTGAAGGCATTGAATATGTAGGGGTTGGTGCTCGTTTTGGCCCTACCTTGGAATCGAAGGAAAAACATGCTAATCAGACCAGACTTGTACTGGCAGACCCTCCTGATTGTTGTAGCAAACCAAAGAATAAGGTTTTCAATATATTCTTGCTAACTTGTGAATCGTGATTTCTTCAGATAGCTTGCTGCATCATATGTTCATCCGCATCTTTTATTCATAATTGTTGGTTACCTTGCCTCTTTATAGCTTAATCATCATGAAGCCATACTGGCGCACCGAGGCGGTTGCAGTTTTACTACTAAAGCAAATTTTGCTGAAGAGGCTAATGCTTCAGCCATCCTCATAATAAACTACCATACTGGTATTTGCATGTTCTTCCTCTTTATCTTGAGGTGTATTCAGAAGTTCTTGTTCATTGAATGACGATGCAGAACCAAAAAAAATAACAATAATCAATGTTGAAAAGAATAGCATTCAAAGTTGGACAAGTTGAGAGTGTTTATTTATTTATCTATCTTAATATAGATTTTTTATGCCTTAGAGCTTTTCAAGATGGTTTGTGAAGCCAATGAAACTGACGTATATATAAAGATACCTGCTGTCATGCTTCCCCAAGATGCTGGTGCAAGCTTGGAACAATATATAAAGAACAACTCATTGGGTACGCTTCACCTTATGCTGGACATTTTCTGGGCTGTGCTTTTATTTTATTATATATATATATATATATAAATAGTGACATTCTGACAGATTATTTTCCTTGCCTGGTAATTCTACTATGTGATCCGGCATTTTGAGATAATGGGATTTGATCTGTTTGCATGTATGGGTGTCAATTCGCTTCTTCAGTTTCTGTCCAGCTGTACTCTCCAAACCGTCCACTGGTTGATGTCGCTGAAGTGTTTTTATGGCTGATGGCTGTTGGAACTATAATATGTGCGTCTTACTGGTCTGCTTGGACTGCCAGAGAAGCAGCCATTGAGCAGGACAAGTTATTAAAGGTCATTTACTGTATTCCAACATTTTTTTTTGTTTTTATTGTTTTGGGGTTTCTTGAAGGGAGATCTTCCTATGCAGAGAATGGATTTTGCAAAATAATTACTTGACTTTCCCTATTGATTTTTTGAAGTCATGTTGCTCTGCAGGATGCTTCAGAGGAAATTTTAAACATGGAAAATGTTGGTTCTAGTGGTATCATGGACATCAACACGACAACAGCAATTCTGTTTGTTGTAGTTGCTTCGTGTTTCTTGGTTATGCTTTACAAACTGATGTCATTCTGGTTTCTGGAGGTTCTAGTGGTTCTGTTTTGTATTGGTGGGGTAGAGGTGCGTTTATCTTAATTTTATACGTGCTCAGGTTAATGTGGGCAAATCTTTTACATCTTCCTGGAAGCCTCTAATGATTCATAGTTTTTGTTAATATTGTACACCATCACCCTTGGTTCATTTGGTTAAATTTGGATTTCTGATGATTGTACACTTTTTTATCTTTTCATCTATATGCTTCTTTACTTCTTAAGCTAGAATTTTTTTCTTCCTTAGATCTTACACTAAATTTGTTGTCAAAACTGGCCTGCTTTGTGTTGCACATGTTCACTGGACCAATTTCAAATCTGCTTATTGTTCCTGTTGGTGAATGATTACTATTGGATCCCAAGTGCCATGTACCATATAGATATGTCCATATGTTGGTTCCCCTATAAGTTGAATGCTTCAAGCATATGATTAAGGCTCATTGACTTTAGATTGCATAATTTTCAATTTTTTTTTTTTGGGATGGATGCTGAATATTGTAGCCTCTTCCTGCTCGCAGGGCCTGCAAACTTGCTTGGTGGCATTGTTATCATGGTATGTACTCTGCCTATTATATATGCTTCCTTACCTCCAACTAAGATGATATTGAATTTCTGCTAAAGTTCAACTATCTCTTTGAGAAGATGGGTGAAATTTGATCTGAGCCTTGATAAATCCAAACTCTGACAAATACGATCATGGCATATTCATCTCTTGATTATAAATGGGACAATTCTTAAATGTATATGCTTTTTGTTCAGAGGCAATGTTTTAGCTTGACTTATATGCTACTCTCTGAAGTTTATATCCTGTTTTTAGACTGTCATTTTTGGTATAGTGATGAAATTCCATATATCAATGAAGAATTAAGGTTGAAAGATAATTTAGAGAACACAGAGCTTTTCAGATCTTAAGACTTTTTATCGGTTACTCTACTTACTGGGCCATGAGTCATAACCAATGCATTAGTATCCAAATTGTTTTGATGAGAATGCAATTACACTTCAATAAGAAGAGCATGCTTTTTTGTCATAATGATAATGGAACAATGATTCTTGGAATATATAGATCTAATCTTATAGTGGACCTTGGGATGTGTCTCCCTCCTGATAGTACTACAAGTTCTAAAATATTTGAGAATATAAAAATTACTAACATTAACAATTTGGCACCTCAAACTCTTTAATTAACAGTACTAGCATGTCATACATGTTTTTATCTGCACTGAAACAATATTGCCTCTTACATATGGACATTATAAAATTTTATGTAATTTTTTGGTATATAACTCTTGCGCATCATTAGTTTGTTGAAGAATAAAAAATAGAGAAAAAGTGTGTCACTGTCTACCTTTCTCTATTCTTTTTTTTCAAGTTTTCTACCCACAGGTTTTAAAAAATTGTGGAACTGACAACTAAACAACTATAGTTTCAGATGGTTTCAACATGCTGGAGAATCGTTTATTAAAGTACCCTTCTTTGGAGCTGTCTCATATCTGACATTGGCTGTTTGTCCGTTCTGCATAGCATTTTCTGTTGTTTGGGCTGTGTTTCGCCGCATATCCTTTGCTTGGATAGGTCAAGACATCCTTGTAAGAGAGATTATTTATTATCTACATTTGTATATCTTATTCTGGTTTACTTAATATTTTGCAATTTCCCTAGCTTTAGTAGTAGTGTTAAACTTGATTCTAAACCCCTTTCCCTTCATTATCTACACTTGTTGTAACTCCCTACTAGACTAATTCAGCGTTTTCCCTGTGGATTATGTATGGATCAACTTGATAATATGCTTAGAAATAATATTTAGACAAGAATAATCACGTTAGGTTTTTGAAATTCTGCATATTGAAAGAATTATTTCCTGGTGAAGATGCTACTTATATGGACTCTCTGCTCATTTATTGTGCATTCACAATAACATACTTCCTTGCATGGATACTGCATATAATGAAATAATTTGCCATCCAACTTTTGCCTAGTAGGAAAGGTTTATTACTTTATCAAAGGTGTCTCTTTCTGGACTTTGTCCTCATGTCAATGAAATTCCTGTACATTCCACATAGCACATTTTTTATAAGATATTATGGAGCTATATCATTATCTGCTTCTGTTCAAGTATTTTTTTTCAACTTAAAATCAAAAGTGGCTGCCAACTAAAGATAATTTGACTTCCCCTATTTTTTGGAATCTTTATTCAGGGTATTGCACTGATGATCACAGTTCTTCAGATTGTTCGTGTGCCAAATTTGAAGGTGATGGTTTAGTCTCATTTGTCATTTACTGGTTAATGATTAGAAAAGTATGGATGCTTTTCTTAGCCATGGATCTTATTTATCTGCATTATTCCTCTAATGGGAGAATTTGTATAAGCATAATAATCTTCTGATAGTTTTATCTAGTGTTTGCTTAATGTTGTCAAATTCATGAAGACCAATTCTTTAGTTTATGCATCATGAAATTTCTATGTGTTTTGTATTTTCCTTTTCAATATCATCTAGCTTCAGGTACATGGAGTTTTTTCATTAAAAAGTTGCATTCCTAAGGCATGCAGTATAAAACAGGCAAATTGAAGATCCATTTATCTGTCCTGTCCAGATAGTTATGTACTGACAAGTGTGTGTTTATTTATTTTTTGTGTCATAAAACAATGAAATCAGGTTGGAACGGTTCTGCTCAGTTGTGCCTTCTTGTATGATATCTTCTGGGTATTTGTTTCTAAATGGTGGTTTCATGAGAGTGTAATGATAGTGGTAAGTAGTTGCTCAAAACTTCTTTTCACCTACCTTATCCTTCAATGAGATTAAAATTTGGTTCTGAAGGCCTATTGCGCCAAATAGAGGGAAATTTTTAATTTTCTCCAATTTTCTCACTTACAGGTAGCTCGTGGTGATAGGAGTGGAGAGGATGGCATCCCCATGTTATTGAAAATCCCACGCATGTTTGATCCTTGGGGTGGCTATAGCGTTATTGGCTTCGGTGATATTATCCTACCAGGATTGCTTGTGGCATTTTCTCTAAGGTTTGACCTTTGGAGCTATATAAAACTTGTTTTCCTCAAGTCCCATGTTAACAATATTCATCATTGTTGTTACCATTATTTCGTTGGGGGAGGGGAGAGGATGGTAGGGAGTTGTTAGAGAGGTAAATCATAGGAGATAGGATGGTCATGATCATAGTTAGTTCACCAACTTTAATAGGACCTTATCCATTATCATGTTTTTACACTTCTTCATAAGATTATATGTTAAATCATGAATCATTGGATTGTGATTGACATCATTAATAAGTTTTTCTTGTTTCTGAAGTAATATGAAGCTGCTAGAAAGAACTTATTTACTAATTACTCATCAAGTGACCTCCCTAACAATATTGAGGACCTTGTCTGTCATCATCTTTTGCACTTCTTCATGAGAATCAAACTATGAAATCATTGGATTTATTAGTGACATTAGGACGATCTTTGAGTGCACAACACCAAATCTGAGCTCTAGTCTGAAGTCAATTTGAAGCTGCTAGAAGAAGCTGTTTTACCTTTATTTTTTACATTGATAATTTGCCCTTTGGTTATTTCATCAATTGAAATGATTTTACAAGCATAGATTTCTATTAGGAACTATCCATAAATCAAAATATTTTCTGATTCTTTTGGCAGGTATGATTGGCTAGCAAAGAAGAGTCTTCGTGCAGGATACTTCCTCTGGGCAATGACTGCTTATGGTTTTGGTATAAGAAATGCTATATCTCTGGAGTTGGATTTGTTGATTTAAGATGTGAAATACTAAAAATTGCGGTGCTGGACTATTGCTCATTGACAAGCACTATTTTCTCACATATGAATGGTCTTTGCACTGCAGGCCTCCTGATTACATATGTGGCTCTGAATCTGATGGATGGACATGGCCAACCAGCATTGCTCTATATCGTTCCATTTACACTTGGTAAGTTGCAATAGGTTGAGAAAGGTGTAGTTCACAGATTTCAGGCCAGAAATTTTTACACAACCCATGTTGAACTGAAGTCTTCTTCAGAAGTTCTTATGCCGCAACATAAATCTTGTTTGTCAGTTATGTTATCCATAGTCGCATTATTCACTTAATATTCTATGGTGATGGATGCAGGAACCTTTTTGACATTGGGAAAGAAGAGAGGTGAACTTAAAACTCTGTGGACACTAGGAGAACCAGAAAGGCCCTGCCCCCACATCCAATTTCAACCTTCATGATTAAACTAATATATGAACGAACCATATCTCACTCTATTTTATGACAGCTTCTAGAGGACCCTAATACTTCGCCCCCGCAAATTATAGGAGAGAGCATGTAACATTTGTAGTATAGTTTGTTACCTCGTTGAATTCAGATATTGACCAAGAGTGAACTACACTTCATATCAAATCAGCTTCACTAGTAGCTTAAAAGACTAAAAGCTTTAGCTCAGTAGTGGTCGTTGCACTTTTGTACCTTTTTGTTACCAACCCATCTGGGGCTCACAGGATGTGGATATAACATGGCTGTCATATAATACCGTTAAAAGTGTCACACAATCCTTATTTAGATCAAGCAATGAACATAAATATATATATATTGGAATGACTAATTAATTTATTTTCACATTCGGTAATGAAAACTTATCTACTGATAAGGAAGAGATCAGATAGCTATGAACTAATACTGAATGCAATCGTTATTTAGATCAGTCAACTCGTTTGGAGAGGGAAGGATCCTCGAACATTATCAGATCTGTCTCCAATTCATTCCAAAAACTAGGTTATGCAATCAGCCACTGGATTTTGAGTCGTGCCGGCTATAAGGTACGTATTTATTCGCGAGACTATGGTCAATTTCGGAACTTGAAGTTGGCTGATGCAAGGGCAGAATAATTCCTTTCTTAAAA
>JANLJB010000125.1:6705-17315 GCA_026212285.1 Bursera cuneata
AATATAAAATTTTAACCTTATTAAAAAAAAAAAAAAAAAAAAAAGAGATCATAATTGTTCACAAGTTACTCACATGCTATCAAGATCAATGAATTCTTTCTTCACAAGCAAAGCTGTAAGGTTATAAAGCCCAAGCGGTACAGGGCTGTTTACTTCCATACGCTGATAATACTGAAACTTAAATCCAAGAATTTGGGAAGCATGAGACTGCAAAAAATTATAAGATATGAGTAAACCATGTACTTGATTAAATTCAGAGAAATACAACCTAATGATACTAGTCAATGCAAAGTAGAAGATATAAACCTTGGGAAAGATGGGAATCAGTTGCAAGAAGACATTGCTATCAGGTTGAAGTTCAAAACATTCCAAGACCTGATTGCTCAGAAGAGTATTAGAAATTTTGGATAATCATATTATTTCCCAAGTACCACAAATAGAAACATCAAAATATTCTAATTGTTAGACAAAGGAAGAAATGAGATAACTTACAATGTCAAAAACACGGTTTGGGTCCAGATCAAAATGTCCAATCAATGACTGCAGAGATTATACCAATCAGAGAAAAGGAAAATATTCAAACAAGGGGATTAAGAAAACAACCAAATGAAATATGATGACTTCAAGCCAAAACCTTAATGATGCCTATTGTTGCTGCTGATGCACTTTGAGTTGAATCTTCGGAACCACGACAAAGAAGAGTGACCTAGAAATCAACAAGGCAGTATTTAGAACAAGCAAAGCCCAACAAATTTGACAAAGACAATAACATGCTTCAGCCAATCTGATCCTAACGAGATCAAACTTCTTTCAGTTTAGCTCAGAGAACATCCAGATCTCGTTAACTATGTAAACACAAATGACAGCTTATAAAGTATCAAACTTCTAGCCCAAGTATCTAAGGAGAGATACATATGAATGCAAGAACCAAATAATTATAGTTCTAGAAATACCAAACCAAATCTATTGAAAAGAAGTCAAGCAGAAGTAATCACCACACTAATTGAGGTGTAAAGTCTCAAACAGGTTTTTTGAAAGTAAAAAAGTTTACAATAAGCCCATCAGCTTGACATGTGATGGCAGAGTTAAACTAGCAATATGAAATAAGAAAGCATATGGATATTATTAGGTCAAAAGGGTACAAAGATGCTAGTCATAAATGTTTCAATCTGGTACATTCTTCACAGCTTAATTGCTGAAGCTGATTAGAAAATTGTTGTCACAAATAAAATTTTCTTTTTTATAAAGGACACAAATAATACAACATATGGAGTTTTATAAAGTAGATGGCTTCTAGAGAACACATATTTAAGATACAGCCAGCAACCAATCTCCCAATAATAGAAGTTTGTTGCAGTAAAGATGCTCTTTAAAGGAGACCCACATTGCTATGTAAAAATACAATAAAATGATAGAAAAATTATGCTGTGTTCTAAAAGAATGAACTTGACTAGAAAAAGATTGCCCTGGGCAATAAACTAAACTATGAAGAAATGACAAGGCAATTGATTCATTGGAAAATCCTTAGAAAAATTTAAGTAGGTATGGATCATACCAGCTTGGCATAACCCTCACTCTCTTCTCGAAGAAGGTTGAATTTTGTTTGCTGATAAAGAAGCCGAGTATTTACTCTAACCTGAAATAGTACACTGACATCAATTTCACAAAGTAATTTGATTACCAAACTCTTGATTTGCGTGGAACTGCACATAATTACTCAAAATTTACATATCTCAACATATGTAGAACTTAGCATTTAACACACAGATAAACGAGACATAAATACATTAGTTTTGCTTGCCACCAAATATGACTTCAGCATTTTCCTGCCAAAGTAGTTCCTATTCCAATTTTTCAAATTAAGCAAACAAAATAGTAGTTTATTAATATATAACTCATCATATAACTACTGGAACAACAGATTAAGACGTTCTGTATCCGAGGGGGGAAGGGGAAAAAATTAGACTAACATCATTATATATATGAAAGCATGTTCTGATGAAGAAACAAGCATTGTGTGGGGTGTGTGTGATTGTCTAAGTATGTAGCAAACATTTTGGATTGTTCCAACCAAACAATTGTGAATTATTACCTCTTTGCCCTTCAAATCTTGAGCCTTTATCTTTATCATTTCAGCCTCCCAAAGAAACTCTTCCTAAAAAAGTATAACGCATAACTTGTGTAAGCTCTTTTAAGTTATTAATGTTATGACTTAACAATAACCACCTGATTGAATTCCAAATAAAGGGGAAAAAAATTCCATGACCACATTGTCACCAGGAAATCAATATTAACATAGACAATACTTACCTCACATCGCTCCTGGAAAAGCCTCAATGGGACCAATGCAGATTCCACCAGCCACTTTGCCTAGAAAAAAGGATATAAACTAAATAAAAGAAATAAAAGCTAAAACTAAATGAAAAAAAAAACAAACAAACTCAAAAAAGTCACAAACACAATCCAAGCAAAAAAAAAAAACAAAAGCATCATGCAAATTTAAGTATCAGAGTAAGAAACGTAAAAATAGAACTACAATGAACTCAGAGGCAAAAGGGGTTACTAACACACAAGCAACTAAGGGATCACACTTCTTGTGAGGAAGTACCCTGAAGGAACAAACCAACTCCATATATATTTTCAAAGTAAAGAATTTACCAGAGCATCAATAAATTAGTGTACAACATTTGTATAATATCATTAGACAAAAGATCATCACCAAAGCTGAACAAAACATGATAGAATACCTCTACAGGACAACACCATTATGTGTAGCAAATGACTTAAAAGGATGATAAATATCAGGAAAAAAAAAATCAGGCATACTTCATGTCATATGCCTGTGCACTGTGAATTATTTATCCAATCACTGCACTATTCTAATTGCTAGTTATCTGAAGGTTTTTATTCCTAGAAGACAAAATTATCATAAATAAAATTCAGGGTACAATGGATTTATGACAGACTATGAACAAGCTGTTTTGATGTCAACAAAATGGTAATGCAATGGTATACCACAACAATCAGTTAACAAACAGAAGCATTAATTCAATAGCACATCATGAACGAAAATTTTGCTGCAACCAAACACCAGTTTCAATTCATTTCTTTGCCAAGGCACAAGTCAAATACTAACTGCTTTCTATAAGACAAAAATTTTACTAAATTACAAAAAATTAAAGTTATTAACCAGATGTCCACTGCATAAAAGATAAAAAATCCAATAAACCAGCTACCTTACAAAAAACACACAGTAAACCAATCCCTTTGGATAAGAAAGAATGAAATCACTTCAATTTGGATAAATATTTACTTTTTTATTATGACCAAGTAACCAAATGTCTATCCAGATGATTCAACATAAAAAAGACACTCAACATGCCATGCATAAAGTATGAGCAATACTGGTTTAAATATATACCGATTTAAGTAACTGAAAGAAACACCAAGGGAACACTCATAAGAATATCACAAGACAATTTATAATGCTCAAACATGGAGAGGGGGAGTAAATAACTCTCACAGCATCCAATCACTCATTCACATGAACACTTAAAAACACAAGGACAAAGATTCAAGACTGACCAACTTTATTAGACGTGCACGGTACTCGCCAGGCATTGTAAGCTGCAACATTGTGTAAATATATAAGTATTTAGTAAAAATTCGGCTATAACACAATTTAAAAGTAAATCCCTGAATCTCAATGAAAGAGAAAGAATTCAAAGCAATGACATAACTTCACAAACTTTCTTGTTTTCTCTTGGAAGGGGAAGAAGAAAATAACTTTGCAAGCAATTAGCACTAGACCAGCTGTGCACCTGAGCTAGAACAGTTGTGCACCTGTGCTTGCTCAATTGTTCTTTCTTCTGTAGTTAAATTAATACATACATTTGAAGGAGAAAAAAAAAATCCACTTATTTTACTTGTCATACTATTACCTTTTTTTTTTTCGATTCCACCTTAGGAAGGCACTTCTCAAATTTGCTTTTACATATAAGAAAATGGATAGAAAGATGTACAAACTTATATATAAAAGTTGTTAAAGTCCTCAAATGTTAAGACAACTTTTCAAATTTAGGGTTTTATAAAGTCCAGAAAACTTCTAGTGGAAAGACGGGAGTTGAACATGATTACTAAGAATATCAGCTTATCAAAATATTGAACCATCCATTTATGTTTTACTTAATTCAATTACGATTAAAATGATTCATTTTTATAGGAGTATTGCAAACACCCTCACTCACCACCCCATAAGTTAAGCCTAGGGACAGCAAAACCCAAGGCCAGGTGCAACGAAAAATATTAACCCCTGAGCTGGGTTTTTAAAGGTTAAGGTGAGGACAGGTGGCATCCTGCACAGGCCAAGTTCTACATAAAACTCAAGTGTCACCCAGATTTTATTGTAAGAATTTTGAATGGTTTAAGTTTGATATTTCAAATTATGGGAATTAAAATAATGGTTAAGTTGGACCAAAAATATAGAATTTCTGATCTATTTGTAATTTTTGTGGCTGTTTGTTGAACAAGTTTCCTGCTATGTCAATTCTTAAGTATTCAAATGTATTAGCCAACCGAGTTTAGATCAGTTAATTCAAATCTAAATAAACCATAAAAAAAAAACAATTATAGCACTTTTATATGCAAATGTATTAAATCATTTTTTAGCATCAAATTAGAGAATCACAAAAGCAAAATCAATCAGGAACCAACATTTAACAAACTAATACTCGTATCCCAACAGTCATAAAAGCTAACCAAGTCTAAATCTACATAGTAAAACATCCTCATAGAGGTTAATTCGAGGACCAATAGAAAACCTTGGAAAGCAATATCTAAGGAACATCCTTCTTTCCATTCTCACATTTCCTTAAGCATGGGAGGAAATGGAAAGGATATTCAGTTTGGGAAGATATTTGGCTAGGAGATTCTTCCTTGAGTGAGCAATTCCCTTGCCTTTATAGACTTTGCCTAATCAAAAATATTTCTATCTTCTCTTGCATGCTACCCCTTTCATATTGGAATTGGAACTTCAACCTAAGAAGGAAGTTGAATGAGAGAAAAGAAGACTATGTAGCTCTTATGGAAATGATAGACAACCTTTGTATTCATGAGGCAAATGTTGATAGAAGGGTATAAGAAGCTTCGGGCGGTTATTCTTTCAAGTCCTATTTTGAATGGGAAGATTTTGATGCTTTAAAGATGATATGGAAGGCTAAGGTTCCCCCCAAAATTCAAGTGTTTGCTTGGCCTTTAGCAAAAGGGAGAATTAGTACTGAAGACGTTATTCGAAGAAGTTTCCCAGAGATGTGTCTTTTGCCTTCTAGATGTGTGATTTGTAAAAGAAATGAAGAGAATTTAAATCATCTTTTCCTTCACTGCGATAAGGCTGCTGATTTGTGGGGCTAGATTATGCAAGGAAGCCAAAAATTGATTGAGACAATCCAGGTTCTTGCAAATAAGTACTCCAGGAATGCATCTATGCTTGTAGAAAGGAAAGAAAACCAAGACTTTGTGGAAGTATGTTGTTTTGGCTCTCTTCTAGGCTCTTTGGTATGAAAGAAATAAGCATATTTTTTAGAGAGAAAAAGAAGAGAACAATAATAATTTATTGGACAAAATTCTTCTCCATACATCCCTTTAGACTTTGGTTTCGGAGGACTTTCATGATACTCTTTTTTCTTTATTCATCTCAATGGGGAGTGAATGGTGGTTTAATTTTGCATAGTTTTCCTTCTTTTTAGTCTAGAAGGGTTAGGATTTTGTCTATTCTTGATAGGTGCTTTTAGGTTGTCTTTGTATAGGGTGGATGCCTCCCCTTATCACTATATTCCTTTTATGAACTACTAGTCCACATATGTATTTTCTTTTTTTAATCATCTCAATACAAATTATTTGTTTCCTATTAAAAAAAAAAATCATATAAATTCTATAACTATTAACCCAAAATATTTTTGGGTCAATCTCATATGGAAGGCCCAACCCAAATGCAAATAAAACAAATCCCATGATCCAAGAAATCCAAAACACGAAAGACGAAAATTTTAAAAACAAAAGTTAGTCGCTCTAGAAAGTGAAGAAAGTGGCATGTAAAAGAAATTAAAAAAAAGGGTGGAGTTGCCGAGAAAAAGAGAGAGACAAGGGGCTATGGTTCTTCAAACTTGATTCAAGAAATCAAATGGTCAATCATGTTTCGATTTAGCTCAAATTTAAAGTGGTAAACTTTGACAACATCCTCTTCGCTCCTATGGGTTTGATTTTCATTTAATCCTCTCTTTGGTGTATACCCACTAGTTGAACACCAAAAACTTACAGTTTGTTGAATTTGTTATAGAATCTATCAATGATTATGTTAATTGTTGTGAACCAAGATGTTGAAGTCTTAATCTTATTTTATTAATTTAGTAAGCCTATTATGTTTGATTGAAGAGTTGAACTTGTATAAACCAATTATTGTTGTCATCGTGGAAGATAGAGTTCTAATATTCACTATGGTCTTTTCATAATTTGGGTTTTCCACCTAAAAATTGGGGTTCTTCGTTGTTAATGGTTTGTTAATTTAGCTTCTTGATTGTTGTTGTCGCTTATAATTTTTAAATTTTAATGAGAATCTCATTTTGATTATACAAAGAGGGAAAGATTTTAATTCAGCATTGTTGGCTTTTTCTTGTGATCAAAATAGGATTCTCATCAAATTCAACAATCACAAGCTACAATAATAATCAAACACAAGTTAAGTAATCAACACCCACAACCAAGAAACACGTGAAGAACCCAAATCAAAAAAAAATCACGATGGACCTTTCTTGACTCGGAACAATCAACATCATCATCAAAGATGGATTCCACAACAAAAGTTATTGGTATTCAACTAATGCATATAAGAAAATACACTAAAGAGAGGATTATATGAAAATCAAACCCAATAAGATTGGAGAGGATCATGTCAAGGTTCATCCCTCCGAGCTCAATTGGAGCACAAGTGACCATTTGATTTCTTGAATCAAGTTTTGAATCCCTAGTCCCCTTTTTTTCCATCCCCTCGGCCAACCCACCACTCTCTCTTTCCTTTTTCTTTTTCTGGTCACTGTCACCCACTCTTGTTAGAACAACTCTCTTTTGTTTTAAACTTTTTTTTTCCTTCTGTGTTTTTCTTTTCTTGGGCTTTGTTATTTGGGTTGGACTTCAACATAAGATTGACCCAACAAATTCAAGTATAATTAAGTTCTTTTTTTTTTTTTTTGGGTGACAAGAATAAAGAACTTATATTAATAGAGAAAAGTGTGGAATAGGTTATTTTCAAAGACCAACCTCCCCAACCCCCAAAACAACAAAATAACTAACTAACCACCCCTTTCCCACTTGAGTTGGATAAAGAAGAGGGAGGAGCCTTGCAATTCCTTAGAAACTGAAGTCTGTCAAGATGCTAGAACACTCTTTGTCCCAAGGGTAGCTGAGTGCTTCCCTTTTTTTCTAAAAAATACAGTCATTTCTTTCTTGCCAAATAACCCAAAATAGAGCTAAGATCGAACACTTCTAGAGGTTTATTACCGTCTCTCCTCTAACAAAGCAAAAACATTTTCCTTTAGCATATCACTACAACTACTAGGGATGACCCAACATAGTGGGTTGTCATTTTAGCTTCTTTATAGAGTTTAGCCTACAAAACTACAGCAATTGGACAGTGTAAAATTATGCAATCTGCTGTCTCTGAACTATCCTCGCACAAAACACAAAATCAGGGAGATAAGTTCATCTTAGACAGCTTGCTTTGCACAACTTCAGCTGTGTTAACTCTGAAGCATGCAACATAACTACCTTTTAAGTTGTAAAATTTAGATTCTAATTTCTCTTGTAGTTAGGCTGTAAGGTTTTCAACATAACTAGTTTGTCATCCCTAGCTTAAGCCTGATCATTAGACAAAGGAAGCCAAACCTTTCCGGGTCACCACTAACCACCAATTCCACCATGAGTATTACCTCATCTCATCATGCAAACCATCATTGGTAGACAACACCTTACAGCATATCCAGGTACAGTATCCATTTCACCTCTTTTATTTTTCTCTCCTTTAGTTTTTGCTCTCTAGCAAGAGATTCAAATTCAAGTTTTGTTTCTGGCTATTATAGCAAATGATGTTTCGACTAGTCAGCCTAAATTTTTATTATTTAGTAACCAACACCACTTTACGCGTTATTAAAAACAAATAAATTAAAATTTCAGCTTCTTATACAACTTGCTTAAAGGTTACTGCAGTAAAACATATTATGTTATTTTGATCACATCCTTTGAAAATCCTGTAACCTAGTACATGCTTCTATTAGTCCCAAACTTTTGATGCTTAGCAACAGCAGCCCCAGTGTAATTTTTTGCTTTTGTCATTTCTTCCTAAGTTATTGGCTAGCAAACTTTCTAACTAAAATATAAGCTCAAGTAAACTCATTATTACGTCTTAGCCAACTCAAGAAGTGCCAAACTTTTCTAATATTTTCCTCCAAGTGAGATTAAGCCCATTAGTCGTCAACCGAACTGAACTCGATCACACTTAGCTACACACCCGACTTTTTGCCTAAACATGAAAACTTCCACTTACAAATTCAAATGCTCATTAATCCAAAAAGCTTAATTATTAAGCTCATTTAAGTAGTTATTTTTATACTCTAATATAAAGCAATACTTCAATAAAACATTACAAAAAAATTGAAAAAAATAATAAAGAAAGAAAAACTCACATCTTGAGCCATTTGAGTAACAATATCGGCAAAGCCGGAGGCAACGTCTTTCTCCAGTGGTTTCTCTGAAAACTCCACTGAATCCAACGCCGTTTTACACTTCTGAAACGGCAGGTCGCCGCGCACCTAACAATTAAACGAAAAAAAAGAACAAATATGACCAAAAACGAAGCACAACCAAAACACTTAAGCTCCACATAACGACAAACACTACAAACCATGGTGGAGCAGAGCTCGTAGAGGAAGCGAAGCATGGAGACGGAGTTGGGGACTCTGAAGCTAGGGTTTCCGCTTTTCCATTCGCGAACACATTCCTCAGTCATGTATATACACTCTATTTGAGGTAGCGACATTTTGTGAACGGAAAGAACCACCAAACTCTAGAGTGAGAGGTATCGAGCCCGATTACAGAGGAAGAGGAGGGGCAGTGAGTGGTAGGGTTGTAATTATTGATGATTTCATGGGCTAAATGGTAAGAAACAGTTTGGGAGATTGTGGGGATTAGGGTTTCAGGTCACCTGTTTGATGTTGAACTGAAAATGATCTCCTGTTGTTCCCTTATCGGTGAGAGGTTACAAATACTGTCTTATTTCCATTGGCTTCGGGTCGGATGGATGCCCAACCTGTTCGGTTCAAATGTGCACTTGGGTAATTAAACTCATAAGGGTTTTTCGTTTAATTTATTTGAAGCAGAAGAAGACCAAAACTAAGGGCCTGTATGCAAAATAAATCAAATCCTAAAAAATTTACATATTAGATTGCAATCCGATGGACCAACAACTAAAAAGTATATAAAATATCTACCTTGAAATATGAAACCAACTAAAAAAAAAAAAAAAAGTCTATTAGTATGTCAAATGTGATATCTAAAATTTTTAGTATTTGGTCTAATTTTAAAGAGAAAATTAGGAAAAATAACCCTGGGTCCTTTCGGTTTTAATTTCTTAATTTCTTAATTTTTCATCTATGAAGAGTCAATAAACGGGAAAATGCAATAACCCCCAACTAAATTTTAAAAAGACACATAGTCTCAGACTTTTATTGAATTAATACTTACCTTAAAAACTAATACTTACCCCCCAGATTTTTGGGGATAAGTGTTAATTTTAGAGAAAATAGTGTTAATCTTTTGAAGATAAGTTTTAATTTAGTAAAAATTTGAGGTAAAGTGTTTCTCAAGATTTAGTTGGGGCTTTCCCGTCAATAAACAGGCCAATTTTTGCCAGTGACATGTGACTGGCTACAACGGACTAACTAGTCCAATGTTACAAAATAAGTTTTTAAATGCGATTATATAATAACTTATTTTAAATCTCATTTTTTCTACAAATCTTACTAAAATAATCCATCTTAAACAATTTTAAAGGTTTTTAAGCTATTTTCCTTAAATTTAATCATCATCTAAACCAACTTTAAATAATAGAAAAGCAAAAACCTGAAAACAAATAAAGTTCAAACAAGATAATATAAAAAAGATGCAATGATACTTTGGTTTGGCATATAATTAGGTTGGTTAGGAAAATATAAAAAATAAAAAACACGACATTTTTTAAAAGACCCCATTAAATTTGGTTATTTTTATAAATCCTTTATTTTTAAACGTCTCACCTAATTTAAGTCATTTTTTCAATTACCCCAATTAATTTTAACTTTAAATATTTCAAACAATTTTCCGCGCTAAAAGTTTTATTTTTATTTTTTGATTTTTTGCTAAAATTTAAAATACATATAATATTATCAATGTTAGGATTTACAATTCTCAATTTATGTGTGGCGTTTTAGTAAATGCTGAAAGAAACTACGTTATCTTATACATATAGGTTCTTTTTTATCTTATTTGGCTTTTACAAGTTTATTGTAATCTCATAAGCAGGGGCG
>JANLJB010000126.1:0-10359 GCA_026212285.1 Bursera cuneata
TACTAGCAACCACTTTGAAAATGCTTATCCAAGAGAAAATAAACAAAATTATCATTGATATTTTGATCAGACGAAGTTATGTGTATTCAGAGTAATACTCGGTATTTATTTTGTCAAAATACCTTACTACTAGGATTTAAGAAATTATATCTTATTCATTTTATCATTGAAATCTTGAAAATAATCAAAACCTAAATTCAATTATTTAATTCTTAATTGAAAGAAAAATTATCATAAAAAATATTTTCATAAGTCGTGTAAAATGTAAATAAAAAGCATTGTTTAGTAAAATGTTAATGCAAATAGGTAAAAATTTCTTGTGCAAAAAACCTCAACCATTTTGATGCTATTAGCAATTAATTGACTCAATTACATTGATAGATAAAGATCCAACATCAACGTTTAAAATCTGATTTCATAATATAAAACGTGGATCACTTCAGATAAAAGAACGTACATAGAAATAAATTGATTGAAGACAAAAATTTTCATTCATTTTCCTCTTATGTGTTCTTAAGGAACATGTGTTAGCGCTATTAAATGCTCTCTTTTAATATTTTCCTTGACCAACTTCCTTCTTCCCAGCATTATTACACTAAAAATCATCTTAGTGGTACTAGTACTATATTTACAAAATTTATATACACATTAATATGATATTTCTCATTTTTTACAAATTATCATCCATTATTAAATGATTTAAGTTTGTATATTTACTTTTTTAATCATATTATGCTACAACAGTTTATATACAAAAATTTACATAAGAAGTCTATAGGATCAGCCCCCCTCTAAATTATATATATATTTTTTACATCAGTTTTATTAGAGTTCTATAATATTGTTCCTTGCGATCATTTTTATAATAGACCTATTAGGTGCGGTGTCAAATACCATAAAAGATTTTGAGTTATGTTATTTTAACATCAATTATTTTTAAGAGAAATGACAGTTTAACGATATAACAAGTGTTATCGAGCCAAGAAATCATGAGTTAGAATTGTAGGAATGTCATCATGAGTGAGGGGTTGTTAGACTTCTACAATGTAGTCAAATGTCATAAAAGATATTGAGTCGTGATCTTCTAACATTAATTAGTTTTGGAAGGAATAACAGCTTAATGGTCCAACCAATTTATATCCAATATATTTGAAGAAATCAATGGCCAAAATTTGACGACTTGTCAAGTATAGTTTCCTTACAGAAATCAATGGCCAAGATTGGACGACAAGTCAAGTATAGTTTCCTTGTAATTAATGATGTATGACCTATACCCTCTCTTTATTAATGATATTTTTCTCTTTTCTCTCTCATATTTTCTTTCAGATTTAATGATTTTCCATTTCTCTTCCCTCTCCCTCAAGATTGTATAACGAAGGTATGTTTACATTTTTTCCTCTCTCATCTAGTCATCAGGTAATATTTATCTGGGGGCTATTTTAATTGGATTATGATTTTTATCTTTAATAAAAACGTAACTAATATATTACTTATGGATCAACATTAAATCGATACTAATTATTTTTTCTATGCGGATTCTTAATAAACTGGAATTATTTTGTTTTAAATGATTTAAATTATACTTAATTATAGGAAAGAAGGAATGGGACACAAGAAGGAGAAAGAGAAAGTCCATTAATTCACATTCGAAATTTACTTGGTATGTCATTCAATCTTAGCCATTGGTTTCTTTAAATCTAAAGGACATAAATTAATGTAAAAAAAAAAAAAAAAGAGCAATTTGGAGGGGGCTATTGATCCGACCACTATTTTAAATAATTATTAAGTGACCTAATAAAACAATATTTTCTAAGTTAATAGTACATTTATCTCCCCAGAGGTTTAAGAAAACACCACTTTCCTTCTTTGAGGTTTTGAAAAATATATATACATCTCTTATGATATAAAAAATTCACATGTCAACCTTTGACAGTTTTGCCATTTTATTATCATATTTTAAGGGTATTACTAGAATTTCTTATGCCAAGAGGAGGTGTTAAAAATTTTAACAAATTATAAGGAAGGTAACTAATAATTTTTTCATAACTTAGAAAAGATAAGTAATATTTTTCCAAGCTTAGGAGAGGCTATAAGTGCAAATTAAGTCTTTTTTTTTTCTTGTCTTGTTAAGACACCAAATTAGTCTTAATACTATAAAGTTAGGGTTCAACATTTATATACACTAATATTTGTAAGGTCTAGTTAGTACCTATAGAATTAAGATTACAAGACTTCTAATTTTGATACTTTGTTTAAGTAACTATTTGACTCATACCCTTGGGACAATGCCCCTAGGTTTAAAAACTAGTGACTAATTGATCTGTGTTGGAAAACTTTCGGAAAAACTGGGCAAAGGTCTCATGAGATTAGTCGAGGTACATGTAAGTTGAGCCGAACACCCACGTTTCAATATATATATATATATATTTGACTAAAAAATTTTAGTATCTAACATCAATTAAATGAAGTCTAAATTTTACTAAGTTTTACTTGATCTAAAACTTTAAATTATAAAATTTGTTCCAATGATAAAATTCACTACTAATATTTTAGAAGGTTTAATAAAGCGTATGAGACTGTAGCGAGAGAATTGAGATTAATTAATGTGATCTAGTGAATTAATTATTAAGATTGATTAACAAATGAAGGATTCAAATACAAGACCTTTAGTTCTTATTGCTAAATATTAACTATTTAACCTGAAAATTTAAGATACTAGATAAATGTCTAACACATTTTTAAATCTAGCTAGCAGCTATCTTTAACTAAATGAGGTTTAGATATCACTTTGCCTAGTCTACCTTGCGCATGTAACTTGGGCTTATGCAACAATGTAGAATCCATCACCTCAAGGCGTATTCTTTGTGTGTAACAGTTGACATGTATAGACTCTTAATGGCTTCAGAATCACAAAATGTCTGCATGGTACGGTACTGAATTTTCAGTTCTAAGCCTGCAGATCAGCTTATAATATGCAAAGGGAAAAAATTCATATCAAAATTCGATTATGATCATTACCATTTTTGTGCTAATATTATATATATATATATATATATATATAGCGCAATTGATACTCACTCTGAACGCCTTGATCCTTTAAGGTCTTGGATTCGAGTGGGGGACGAGTTCCTGAGGGGAGCAAATTGACAATTTGTTTGAAGGGAACGAGTACATTTTTTATGTAACGCCCCGGCCTCAAACAATCACAATCACAATTGACCGATCGCCCACTCAAACTCAAGACCTTAAAGGATCAAGGCATTCAGAGTGAGTACCAATTGGACTATTATATGTATATATAAAAGAATTGCTAAAAATTAGGGTGTTATTCTTATTCATATTCATGTGGTGTCAAAATATAGATTAATGAAATTTAGGTCATCAATACATGTACGATTCATTTTATGTTTTAATTTGTTTGATAATGTGATGATTTTATGTTAATATATGCTTGTGTTATAGGTGTGTAACCATGTTATAAATAGATAAACAAGTTAATATGCCATGATTAATTATTCGTGTCAATAAACAAGCTTGAAGGCTATAGGTGGATATGACACGTTTAACTGTTCAAGCCATTAAACAAGTTGATGGGTCAAGTATCCTAAAAAATACAACACAATTGAGGAGATACAAGTACGATTAAAGTTAGCCCTAACCCACTTAACTTTTGTACCATGTTCACGGGTTGTGTCAAAAATTGTCACCTCTAGCTAGANCTGCTAGAGACAATTTTTTGTAAATCTCAATGAACATGAATGTAAACTTTATACATCAGAGTTTAACAATTTTTTTATTTTTTTTTTAATTTTAAACATTCCTCACCTATAGAATTCGTGATCCAAAATTTTCAGAAAAAATATAGACAGAAGAATTCTTCCATAACTTATAATGTTTTTTTTTTCAGGAACATTTTAACTCTATCTTTGTTGTTGGCATTGGCTACTCCTCACATTTCCATCTGTTGCAAGCCTAGAAAGCAAAGCCCTTAGCTTTATTCCATTANGCTCCTGGCTTGACAGAATCAATGTTATTCCCCCAAGTAGAGCACAAGTCCTGATCCTGATCATCATCAGCACTGTTTGAGCTCTCCACACTACTCTTATTCTTCATTAATATTCTTTGGCCAGATGATAAGCACCACTTTCCTGGAACAACTCCATTGGCAGAGCGATTGAGGACATTCTCATCAATATTTTCGAGCACCATATCGCCTTCTTCAAATCGTCGCGCAAAGGCTGCTCCACTGGCTAACATTTTATCATACTGCGGGAGCTTCAGAATTTGGGGCTCCCCAGTGATCGTGGGAGTGTCCCAGTTCATGAATCTGAGATCACTGTTCACTGTAGTGTTTTGAAAGTCTGGAGAGTTGCAGATGATTGTGTGGAAGTATGACTCAAGAGGGAATGCGACATTGGTTAAGAACATTAGCAGTTTTCTTGGGAAATTATCCCATCCATGGACACAATACTCCATGAAATCTCTTGTAAGAANTCATCCAGGGTGAGCCTATTTTACAAAATTATATATAAGAAAATTAGAAGAAATAAATGTTATTATAGATTAATCGAAGTACGTGTAAACTGGTCCATACACCCACGTTTAAAAAAAAACTATATAAAATTTTTCTTGTTTTATAATAGATAGTCTCATTTTGATATATCTTAAAAATCTACTTTCGATATTATAAATTGATGTTCAATTTTTACGAACGTTTCTGTATAGATATTAAGTACTGTTACAGCTCTCATAATCCATGTTAAGATTTAATTTTTTAATTTTATAAAAAAAGTGTCCAATGTTACCATACTAGAGTTCACTCNTTTCAGTTATCAATAATGTGAGCAGGCTGTTATTTAAAGTCAAATAGTGTGACGTTTTATGTAATAAAAAAAATCATATTGTTGTTGTTATATTGAAGCAAAAGCCCAAAGAAACCAACAATTCATTTAGCACAAAATATGTATGCAAATTTAGTGACGTATTTGATAATGAGAATAAAAGTTGAATGAAATTAAAATGAAAGGAAACTGACCTCCGAATATTTTGAAAGCATCTGGGGTTGTTCGAGTTTCAACTGCATACATGATTGGAGTATTCTCTTTATAATATAAATTAGGGTCTATAACAATTTGGTCAATCTTCAGCCTCCTGCATTTACCAAATTGGATCAGTTTTCTTCTTGAGTTTCAAAGAAAATTCAAGTGATNGAGAAATTGCAACTTGAAGTACATAGTACTTTAGTTTGCATTGAAAATAGGAGAAGAGGCTAGCTTCATCATAAATGGCAGAGTTTATGGGATCCTTTATTTTTGGTAAAAATATCAGGAGCCCATGAATTTGAAATTGTGACATGATCCAAAGTAGATGAAATAGAAAGATAAGGTTACGTTTGGTGTACCCTTATTTTTTTTAAGCGTATAGTAATTTTATAACGTGATTAAATTTAAGAAGTAATTAAGAAAGCAGTTAAGAAAATACATAAGAAATGTATTTTAGAAATATTTTTTGGATCTTTATGTCACCAGCTATTTCAAATTCGTGGACTACTATGTACTTTCACCAAATAGAAAGGACTTAAATCTTCTTTTAAATTAGACTCTATATTCTGTTTCTTAAAAAAAAAAAAATAAAAATAAAAATAGAAAACCTCCTCTTTGTCCAATATAATTTTTATAAGGGTGAGGCTATATGAGTACCATAGATCTTCTAAAATTAATAAAAAACTTTTTTTTAAGTACACTCTTTATTATTTTTTTTAAAAAATAAAAATTTATCTAAAACATATAATATATGTATATATTTTAAATAACCTATATATGTCAATGTAAAATTAATAGATCAATATTTATTACATAAAAATACAATTAAAACAAAAATTTCATTAAAAGTTTAAGGAAACAAGTGATTCATAAAAACATATTTTTATTAATCAANTCATGTAGGTTGGAAAAAAAATTCTTTCTATAGTAATTTTTTTTATTAAGTACAATTTAAAGCTATTGAATTCTATTTTTTATATGGATTTAAAAAAAATTATTTATATTGTTAGATGAATTATTTAAAATTTAAAATAGTAGGTGTACTTAAAAAAACAAGTTGAGAGAATTTTAGGGGCTTTATATAGCCCCACTTTTATTATAAATATTAAGGAAGATCCCAAAACATTTAGTCAATAAAGCAAGGATTACAACAAATATTTTGAAAAGGAAACAAGAAAAGATTTTTTTTTTAAAATTTTAAGGCAAAAGTGAGGAGATTGAAATAGCGAAAAATTAATGTTAATATTTAAGTCTAACGAAAATAATAACAATAAAAAAAAGTAAACAAAAGTTAAGCATAGATGGTAATTCAGTTTTCTTACTCCTTCCAGCCAGTGTTAGTAGTATAATCNAATAAAGTTGAGATCCCTTGGCAAGAAAGTGAAAGCATGGAGTAGATCTGCAAACAGACCAAATATTCAGAACTAGGGTGTTCATGCGTTAATTTGCACCAGAAAAGGTTTTGTAAATTTGGGTTAATTGGTTCATTAATGATAACCATAATCTGATCATTGTATTACTATTACTTCAACAGTTATACTCTCACAGTATACTAGGAAATAGCAATTCAATTGATCTCATCTCAGCTCATCCTGCTCTGTTAAATTAGTCTATTTCATATGCTATTTAATAGGACATTCTATTGTACACTACAAAAGTAACAAACTACCATCTACAGAGTAGCAAATGAAGCCTGTTCATGATAAAGCCCAAAATCAGACCCACATTGCACCACCTGAATCTCAAGAAGTCTAAGAAAGAGTAGCTTGATGAATTTGGTTTGGCTGAATAAACTGAACCAGTTTCAAAGATGTAGACAACAAGAGTTTGTGCTTTCCAGTAAGTGATACCAAGTGGGTTTCTAGCTTTGAGGAGGAGAATTTTACTAGGCTAAATCAGTAGCCTCAGGTTCAAAAACTCAAGCAACTCTGTTGAGTGCTTGAAATAGCAGAGCAAATTTGGCCAAATAGTCTAAGAAATTTTGGGCATCATCATTTATCAATACCATGAACTATTCATTTCCAACACAATTTTGAGTCAAAAGTAACTTGCTAGATGTCCTAGCAACATTTTGATTTACGATGTCCGACAAACATTTATATAGATAGATCAATATTAAGGAAATATATAGATTGATAGTATAGCATTTACCATCTTGGCTCATAAGTGGGTAGTCAGAGGCGCTTAGTGGGATGAACCAATCCCAGTCTGGACCAATCTTCAGCAGCAAAGCAGCAGCATGAAGTACAGCAGCAAGAGCAGATGCTCCCATCTTGTCAAGGGCATAACTTTGCCCAACAACATCAACATTCCCAAAAGCTTTGAAAACACTTTCAGATTGAACTGAGAGAGCCAATTCTGCCCTCTCCAACTCTGATGCACCCGCATCAAGTTGTAACAAGTACTGGTTTCTAGGATGATATATTGCCTTCAGAAGCCTCAAAATTCTCTTGCTATCTCCATTACCACCACAGATCCAATACGCCAAAACAGGAGGGTAGCCAGTACCCTTTGTTGCAACTCTTGTTGGAAACTGAGATTTGTTACTAGTGGCTGAAAACTTGTCTTCAAAACTTGATCTTGATAAAGCTCCCAACAATACCACAACAGTTAAGAAAACTAGAATCCATATAAAATGGCCAGATGAAACCAGCTTGATTGAAACTTTGGACATCCTCATTTGATCAACTTTGTGTTACTTGAATTGGTAACAAGAAGCCTCAGAAGCAACCAAATTCAACTGGGATTGAATATTGACGATCACAATGGAATCCCTGACAAACAAATTCACATCAATCATCATATATGCAGGCTTTTGAAAAAGTGCTCTTAGTAATTTGATTACCAGCTGTTAGCTGAAGTGATTAATCTCCAAAGGGAATAATCAGGGACAGAAAAGAGAAGCAATTGATTAATTTAAATGTTGCTAAGTTGTTAGCTTGATAGGTGCAAAAGAAAACTTGAAAACAAAGAAAGGATAAAAGAGGAGAGGGTGAAGTTTCAAAGAAATAGAATTCAATCAAAACAAGGAAGAGAAATTTCATGATGGAAAGGACTGCAGGCCTTTTGAAAAAGACCCTGAGAAAGGGAGAGTTAGGCGCTGCCTCTTTTCTACGGGTTGGCTGTTATTGTTGTTATGTTTCCTCAGACACCCTTAAAGTTTGGATAAGTTCACTTAAACTCAAAAGTTTTCAAAACTAACACCTTGAGTCCTATAGTTAAACATATTCTAACATTAACATCACTAAAACTAGTTGATGTATATTAAATTTAGAGAAATTCAAACTTTATATTAATTTATAGGACATTTTTGGACACTTTTGAGATTTGGATTAACTATTTAAATCTAATTTTTTTCAAAATTATCACTTTAATCCCTATATTTGCTACGATAGTTTTAATATGTTCTCTAATACCCCAACGACATATGTTAATACCTTAAAATTTATGTTATTTCATTAAAAAAAATTATTTAATGTTGTATCAAATGGTAGATAATTTTTCAAAAGAAGTAATTAATTGATTAAAAATAATTAACATAGTACTAAAATTTAGATATCAAATTGTTTAATTCACATAGGTCGAAGTTGAAGCCTCGGTTAGCTTAAGTATCAAAAATATCCCATTAAATTTAAGGACCAAAATTTTAGTTTTAGAAATTTCTAGACCTAAGTGAATTAGCCTAAATATAGGGTTATTGAAAAAGATTTCTTAATTTATTCAACCTATATTTAGGGTCCTATCTGGGTGGGTCAGCCTGAGAGACGACTTTTCCTTTCTTTATTTATCTCTTTAAAAGAGAAACCATTTTGGTCAATAGGCTACGGGCTGAGAATGTTGATAATTTTTTACCCAATTTTATACGTTATTTCGTTTCAAGAGTTGTGCCAAACTCGTCAATGATTAGACATATTAAAAAATGGGTCGACACCATCATGCAAACTAGTGTGCTTGCATAGTGTTTATTTCCCAATCCATATTTCCCATGTTAAAAGCAAGCGTCATGATTTGTTTCCGGTGAGTTCTAACGTAGAAAATGTGTTTCCGTGTTTACATGTTTATTATATTAAGATAGATAAAATGATTTATAATTAATGTCTTATTTTAATTTGTAAGATCTTGAAGCTTTATCTACTTATGTGTGTGTTTTGCCTTTTTTTTTAATATTTTTGCACGAATGAAGCAAAAAAGCTTATTTCTAGAAATTTCTAATTAAAGATTGTTTGTTTAACGAGAAACGTAACAATTTGGAATAAAACGTAGAATCTTAGAATTGTCCAAAATTTGATATAGAAAAATTTTATATATGTACATATGTATACACACACGTGCACGTGCACACACACACACACACATATATATATATATAAACTATTATAACTTAATTTTTTAACTTAATTTTATACACTAACTATCTACCCTTCATCTATACTATATCCAATGATTTAGAAAAAAAAAGTGAAAAAATATAACATTGTTATCACTTAAACCTAATCACCCTTACCATTTAACTCTCTTTCAACTTCTTCAGAATATATAAACGCTTCTTCTTTCTTCGTCTACCAGCTCTAACAAGCTCCGAGTTCTGATGGGGCAGCAAGAGAAGTAGAAGCTAGAAGAAGATAAGGATGAGAAAGGAAGGTTATTGTTGTCTACAATACGGCTGATGATCTTGACAATGAATATGGCAACTTTGCGTATGGTATTTATTTTCAAATATTCTTGTTTGTGTTTCTTAATGTTAAATATTGGCTAAATAAATTAGTAAATAAATTATTCCTAAATCTAAAAGAAAAATGAAAGAAATCCTATTGATTATAGGAAGTCTTGGAAAGGAAGATAATCATATTTAAGATAGGAAATAAAAGAAAATATCTAGAAATATTCTAAAAACAAGTATCTCATATTGCTTAGGGACAAGTTGGGAGAAGGCTTGAGGAGCTATATAAAGAACCCTACTCCTTGGTTACAAGTATCCCATAATACGGAGTGAGTCTTCTCAAGTATTATTTCAGCTCTAAGTAAAATCCTCTATAATGTGAGATAGAGTAAATTCCTCACTAGTGAGGTGGGGTAAATTTCTCTCTAGTGAGGTGATATAAATTCCTCTCTAAGAGATGTGAGTGGGGAAATACTTGAGTGAGTGTGAGTGTAATATGGGGTTTGGGAGTGAGGAAAAAGTCTATATGATTGTAATAATTTTTCATATAATGAAGTTTTTCTTGTCTTTGACAGCCTGTGGTTTTTCTTCGGTTTTGGAGTTTTCCACGTAAATTCTTGTGTTGTGTTTCTTCTTTATTTCTCTATTATTCTCCTT
>JANLJB010000127.1:0-10673 GCA_026212285.1 Bursera cuneata
AAAGTGGTTTAGGGAGGTACTAGCCCTCGAAGCTAGGTGATCAAAATACTTTTCTGGAATATTCAGTTTATACGCTTTTGTACTGTCGGCAGCGTTCTTGAATGGTTTGAAACCGACGATTCGAGCTGAGCTACAACTGACGCGAGCGGACTCCATTCTCGATTTAATGGATTTCGCCCAAGGAATAGAAGAGAAGAGCTGGGCGATTGGAGAAGAAATTCAACGGGTCAGTCGACAACCGAGACCCACCCACTTTATGAACAGTGAACCCACATCCAAATTTTACCCGACCCAACTTAAACTACCTGATTCGCAATTAAACCCAAAATCAAATTTGAACCCTAATCGAAGAGAGGACTTCTCTAATTTTCGATCGAACCCGCTACAACATCAACCACAGCGAACTTTATCGCTGCCATAGCCGCGATCGACAGACAACCAGCCGTCATATCACCGTAATTTCGACAGTAAAGCCCCTCTTCGTCGAGATTCGACCTATCCCTACCAACGTATGACAGAGGATGAAATTCGGAGTAAGAGGGAAAAAGGAATTTGTTTTAAGTGTGACGGGAAATACCACTTTGGGCATCGATGTGGAGAGAAACAGTTCCACATCCTTCTCTACGATGAAGAACAACCAGATGAGCTCCGCTTGGAAGAAGAAGAACTGGTTTCTCAGGTTCAGACAACGATGGAAGATACTATCGACAGTGACCCCACTTCATCTTCCCCAGTAGCTTTATCAATCAACTCGTTAATGGGGTTGAATGGTCCACAAACGATGAATATACGTGGTAAAATCAAGGGATGTGATGTTGTTGTTATGGTTGACAGTGGAGCGTCGCACAATTTCATTCCGCAGGAGTTGGTAGAGGAATTGGGCTTGCCTGTAACGATTACAAGGCTCTTCACAGTCAGGTTAGGAAATGGTTGTACTGTCGAAAGTGTGGGTGAATGCCAAAATTTGAGTTTACAGCTTCAAGACATCACGGTTCAACAAAATTTTTTCCCCTTCCAAATGTCTAGTGCTGATGTTATCCTTGGTGTTATCTGGTTAGCGACCTTGGGTGAAACTGTCACAAATTGGGGTAGAAACAGTATGAAGTTTAGCCTTGATGGTAAAACTGTGCAATTATGGGGGGATCCTTCCCTCCATCGTTCCGTGGTTTCTCTAAAAAGCTTATGTAAAGCTTATCAACCGGCCGATCAAATTTTTTGGGTTGAATTCAGCAGTCTACAGGCCAAGATGGAAGTTGTACATGGTGTGGATAGGGAGATTCAGCCAATATTACAGCGGTATAATCAAGTGTTCCAACCTTTACCCTCGTTACCTCCTAGCTGATCCGTAGATCATGCTATTAAGTTGGAACCGGGGAGTAAACCACCAAACTTACGCCCTTACCGTTATCCATACTACCAGAAGAATGAAATTGAAAAATTAGTGAAGGATATGCTGCTAGCTGGAGTGGTACGCCCGAGTATAAGTCCTTTCTCCAGTCCGGTTCTTTTAGTCAAGAAGAAGGATGGCGGGTGGAGATTGTGTGTTGATTATCGTGCATTGAATCAAGTGACCATTCCAGACAAGTTCCCTATACCCTGCATTGACGAGTTGTTTGATGAATTAGGTGGAGCTACCCACTTCTCTAAACTTGATCTCAAATCGGGTTATCATCAAATCCGTGTCCGTGAGGAGGACATTCCAAAGACGGCTTTTCGCACTCATGAAGGGCATTATGAGTTTTTAGTGATGCCCTTTGGCCTCACTAATGCCTCGGCCACCTTCCAGGCTCTCATGAATGACATATTCCGACCCTACCTCCGCAAGTTCGTCTTAGTCTTCTTTGACGATATTCTGGTTTATAGTTGTGGGGTTGACAGCCATCTCAAACATTTGGAGGAAGTTCTACGGGTGTTACTTCATCATCAATTAGTGGCCAATTATAAAAAGTGTGTTTTCGGTCAACGTTCACTGGAGTATTTAGGACATATCATCTCTGCTGAGGGTCTAGCTGTTGACCCTGCCAAAATCCAAAGTGTGATCAACTGGCCAACTCCTAATACTGTCACTGAGCTACGAGGATTCCTCGGCTTGTCGGGCTATTACCGTCGGTTCATAAAAGGTTATGGTTGTATCGCTAAGCCTCTTACTAATCTTCTTCGCAAGGATCAGTTTGCTTGGTCACAGGAAGCTCAAGATGCGTTTATTCAGTTGAAGACAACTTTGACCACCACTCCGGTGTTAGCTTTGCTGGTTTTCTCTAAACCTTTTACCATTGAGACTGATGCTTCCGGATATGGCATTGGAGCAGTTCTTATGCAGGAAGGTTGGCCGCTCGCTTATCTCAGTCAAGCTTTATCTCCCAGAGCACAACAGAAGTCAGTGTATGAAAGAGAACTCATGGCGGTGGTGTTTGCAATACAAAAATGGCGTCATTACTTATTGGGCAGTCCTTTTGTGATCAACACAGATCAGAAAAGTTTGCTTTTCTTAAATAACCAACAGATCCTTAGTGAAGCACAGCAGCATTGGGTGTCTAAGTTGTTAGGATTTAACTTCAATATTGTTTACAAGCCGGGTTCCGAAAACAGAGCAGCTGATGCCTTGTCACGGAGAAAAGAGGATGCTGCAATTCATGCCCTGTCTGTGGGTTATTTTGCTGGATTGGAGGGTTTAGAGGATGCGGTAATGCAGGATCCAAAATTACGGAAGTTGATTCAGGAATTGTTAATACACCCAACAGCCCATCCCCCATTCCGACTGGTTGGGTCTAGACTGTTACATGGTTCTCGGTTGGTTTTACCTAGAAGTGGTTCCCATATTCAACAGCTTCTCCAAGAATTCCACTCCTCTCCTATGGGTGGCCATTCCGGCTTGTTCCAAACATATAAACGGCTTGCATCTGTTGTTTACTGGGAAGGAATGAAGGCTGACATCAAACGATTTATTCAAGCTTGTGATGTCTGTAAACGTAATAAGTATGAAGCATTGAAGCCGGCGGGGCTGCTCCAGCCCCTACCTATTCCATCTCAGGTTTGGGACGCAATTTCCATGGATTTCATAGTGGGGTTACCTAAAGCGTACAATTTAGACACTATACTTGTTGTAGTGGATCGCTTGACCAAATACAGCCATTTTCTTCCTCTAAAACACCCTTATACAGCTAAACAAGTAGCTGAATTATTCATTAAGGAAGTAGTGCGGCTTCACGGATTTCCCCGCTCGATCGTTTCGGATAGGGATCGACTGTTTATCAGTCACTTCTGGCGGAAGCTGTTTAAATTAAGTGGTACTAACTTACATATGAGTACTGCATACCACCCACAGTCTGATGGACAAACGGAAGTTGTTAATCGCTGTCTTGAGACCTATTTGCGGTGTTTTGTGAGTTTTTAGCCTAATCAGTGGCCCAGGTGGGTTTGTTGGGTAGAATTTTGGTTCAATACGACTTATAGCAGTTCCACTAGTATGTCTCCTTTCCGGGCCCTTTATGGTAGACAGCCTCCTACTTTGTTCCGATATAATGAAGGAGAAACCAATGTGGAGGAGCTTAATCAACTGTTGGGGGAAAGAGATATGATTCTAGATGAATTGAAATCTAATTTGTTGAAAGCCCAACAACAAATGAAGCATTACGCTGATCTAAAAAGACGACCAGTGGTGTTTGAGGTGGGTGATCTTGTTTACCTTAAATTGCAGCCCTACCGTTTGAAATCTTTAGCTTCCAAACTTAATGAAAAATTGCATCCTAGATTTTATGGACCTTTTCCAGTTAAGGCTAAAGTGGGGTCTGTTGCCTATCAATTGGAGTTACCGGTTTCTGCCAAAATCCATGATGTATTCCATGTATCCCAACTCAAAAAGGCTGGCTCTCCTTATATTTCTCCTCTACCTTTACCGGCTGCCCTTCGAGAAGATTTAGTGTTGGAGCTAGAACCGGAGGCTGTGCTGCAAATCCGGAAGTTACTCAACCAGGAAGTACAGGTTTTGATTAAATGGAAGGGACTTCCTGATTTTGACAATTCATGGGAAGATTTTGTCCTTATCAACAACCAATTTCCACATTTCCACCTTGAGGACAAGGTGGTTGCTCTTGGGGGGGTTATTGATGAATCACCTCCTATATTGAAATGTTATAGGAGAAGGAGAGGAAAGGGGTAAGGCTGAGTGTTAAGTTTGTTATTAGGGGTAAGTTAGGAAAACAGAAAATAAAGTGTAAGAGTGAGCTGGAAGTTAGTTAGAGTACGGGATTAAAAAGGGTAGAGGGGAGGTACAGAGGCATGACTATGCTGTAAAGAAAAAGTGGTTTAGGGAGGTACTAGCCCTCGAAGCTAGGTGATCAAAATACTTTTCTGGAATATTCAGTTTATACGCTTTTNCCGTTTGTTATTCTGTTCTTTTCTTCCGATTTCTTCTTAGATTTATATTCCTAGTTTAATACAGGACAATCAGGTCCTAACAGAATGATATCAAAGATTCTAAACAAGAGAGAAATAAAATGAGACCAGGGAGGTCTGCAAGGATTAAGTAGCAAATAATGATGGTATACTTATCATAAATGATGAGAACAATTTGCTATAATATAACTTTATAAACTATTTGTCCAAGATGCCTTGTTCCAAAATTGTTTACAACAATAGGAAGACAACCACTTGAAAGGGTAAGGAATTTTTAAAAGATAAAACAGAGATTCAAGTAATCTAAGAAATAGATAATGCTAACAATTGGCAACCACAAATAAAAGTCTACCAAAGGCATACATATTGGATGATGTTGGGTCTACTTGAGATATCATNACAATTTCAATATGGACTGCAATTTGGGCTTAGATGTGAAAGGTATGTGGTGCTTCTAATTAGAAGTCAAAAAATGATCCAAAAGTCCTGTGTTTAAGTAATCAGTCAAAGCCAATTGTAAATATTTCAAAGCCCATTTATCACCTCTATTTCCCTAATAGTATTTACTGTTTTCTAGAAGTTAGTCCAAGTTTTATTGTTGTTCAGCAGTTCCAAGAATCAAAAGATTTTACACATCATTACATACAAGTTGGTATGCTTTTCTTGCAATTACTGATAAATTGTCGGATTTTCACGACAATTTATTATCCAATACAATACTCCTGGTTTAAGTGATGCAACCCAAAACTAGACATAAGGCCTAAGGATTCCAAGAGCAATTAATTGATTTTACTANATGTGATACTAGTAATCTTCTCCCTTTCTCACTGGTTCTCATCTTTAGTACTTCAATAAAGAAACAGGCCAGCACCATACCTGCATATATAGCACAGACAGGTACAAATGACCATCGTGTGTAGGTCCTATGGTATGGATCTTGAATAGGAAGTGATTGTGTATATTTTTACCAGACAGAGGATTACAAGATTCAAAAGGCAAATGGCTGGTCAACAGCACTAAAATTATATTGGTTTACTAAATTATACATGAACAGTCACTTGTGAGTTTGAAGAGTTTCAAGTGCCTTAGTTGAATTTTTCTTTCTTATGATCAATAATTTTGCAACTTCCTTTCGTTCTTCTCATTTCTAGAGATTTTAAACTGTAGAATTAGATTTATTTATTTATTTGCCTATCAGATAGTCCTTGCATACATCAATGAATCCATAAGTTCATCTAATGGCGCTTTTCTAATAAATTTGTTCATAATTGAGAAGNAAGAGACAATTCTAGTGAAAACACTCAATTTTATCTATATTAGGATTACATAGGAAAATAATAATAGTAATAAGAGAAAGGCGCCAAAGATTTCAGCAGCATGCGCCACTTGAACCGTACTACTCAATGGTAGACAGGCCTTTGCAGACATTTACCACTTGAGTGATATTTTCATTGACAAACACTATAATATGTTCAGACATAGGACTTTATCTAATAAATTTATAGTTTATAGAAAATAAAAAATAAAAGCAAAGGAATTGATAAACCAACCTACAGGGAAGAGTATCGTTTATAATCTGTAGATTATAAGTTATGATTAAACAAATGATCTGAGAGGTAACTACCTTCTTCTTCTCTGAGCCTTGCTTGGTGGTTCTTGAACCAGATTTGTATGTAGATGCTGCCCTACTTCTTCTGCTAATTTTCCGAACAGCTGAAAAAACCTGTCATCAATCATAAATCCAATTCCAAATACATAAGTACTTCGAAAAATATAAAAGAATAGGGAAAAACAAGAGAAGGAAATTCCATATTTCATAGTTTATGTAATAATTGAAATTAATCAGAGATTAATTCTGTGGAAAATGTGCGAAAAAGTGAATAGAATATATATGTGACGGTAACAGTGACACATAATTTGATCACTTTATGAAATAAAACTTTACCCAAATAAAATAAATAAATAAATAAAAAGAAATAGATTGATCTTCCAAATCCTAGTTCAAACTGTTTGGTTACCAATTACAATAGCTATTAATATTATTTTGTTCTTTTTCCCCTTCGTCAGCAAAACAGGAACAAACCTTCTTCCATTTCACTCCTGAACCCATATTTCACACCGACAAACCATTTTGTTTTACATTTCTCCACAAATTGAAAAAAAGAAAGAAATGGTGATAGCTTGATTAAAATGAGAGTCAACTTGCAGGTTGAAGATTCCAATGGAAACCAATATCAAATTTACACAAATCTTCCATAAAACAAGTCTAAAATAGGAGTTGGGAGCAAAATAAACTGAAACAGCTTATGATTTGCACAAAAAAGTAATCATCAAGCCATATCTAACGAGGCTCATACAGAAATTTAGAACTAAGAAAAGTATCAAGCTTTATCTTTAAACAACATGTATTCTTTTCAGATAAAAATAAAATATTTACCAAATGGAATGGCTCAACATACCTCAGTTCCAGTATCGGTAGCTCGTTTCTGCCGAACATATTCCATTAAGGGTGTTACAATAGGAGCTTCTTTCGCAGCAGCTGCTAAACAAACCATATTAGGTTGAAGCAATATCACATATTATTATAGGATCACAGTTTTCTGAAATTAATTAGCTCACCAGTTTGTTCAGCTTCTCTTCTTTCCAACTGAATTTCAGCACTGGGAAGATTATCAACAGGTTTTGCAATAAGTTTGAGGAACTCCATATACTCAGGATCTAGTTACACAGACACACCCAAAATAAAATATAATCATCATAACAAAATTATTTAAATGTAGTAGTAGTAATAACAATATCAATAAGAATATCATTTAAAAAAACAAGTACCCTTATAAATGGTGCCTTCACGACTATCTTTTCTAGTACAAGGCTTCGGAACACGTTGTGAAGGAGCATATTCAACAATGGTTGTGAACTGAGTCCCTGAACACAAATGAAAAACATAACAAACCAATAAAAACATGTAGCACTACAGAGAAAGGAACCTAGCATGTCTTGATAAACATTTTAATTATAATACTACATGTTAATTTGTCTCAAAATATGAGTTTAACATAACGGTACAATACCATGTATATTGGTAACCTAGGAACAAAAAATTAAAAAACGGGTAATTATTAAGACACAAAAACACCGGACTTGTCATATGACTGCATGATGTTCCAGTAAAATCTAACAAGTGTGACATCTTTAATCAATAATCATGAGTTCAGGAGCAAGAGTTGTAGTGCAAATTCATCACATATGAACATATATGTTACAAGCCTTACATTTCCACTGATCATTCTACGTTTTCAGTCTCTCTTCTATGTATATTTACCAGTCCTCTAACACAAAATGTTGTAATTTATTTCATTAAACATCAATCTGCAATTAGAGAATGATATTCGTAAAATGTAATAGTTTGACATTTAGAATCACATGCTTGACATATAAAGATGCAAATGACAAGCATTGCACTCCCACTAAAATTCTATGTCACCACTCCCTCTTCTAAGTAAAGTTTCAGAATCATTACCATCAATACATGCATAAACATGACTTGTAATATATAACACAAAAATTGGCATAACAAATCATAGTAATACTAACATAAAAACTTCGTACACAAACTCTTCTTTACAAAGGTTATGTGACATTTCTCTTTCAATGATACGTTCATTCATCATTTGGCTAACTTACCCGCCTGGTAACATTTCCAAGACCAATCAAATCCAGTAACAAACATGACTCTCGTCCACTGACTGGACTTCTTTGTTTGGATAGGAAATTTGTACACATTGTTTGTATGTTTAGTATCATTATTCAAAGAGTTACATATAAACAATCTTTATATCGGCAGTACGTTACACACAACGGCAGCAAGCTAAATCCAGAACAAAGAGGCTACGGTACCGTACCTTTCTCGTTGACAAAGACATGGCCATTCAACAACTGAGCGAACTCGAACACATCCTCCGGTCTCTTCAGGTCCACATACGCTCGAGAAAACCTCTGAATCTTGTGCTTGTGGCTACACACATCAATCAAAACCAACATCTCAAATTTCCAAAAAAAAAAAAAAAAAAATTGTTTTTAAAGATTACTCCATCCAGGTCACCTTACCGGGCCAGCAAGGTAGTAAAACAAAATTTCTATTTTTTTTTTTTTTTTTTAAAGTGACGAATGAATAACCAAAAAAAAAAAAAAAGAAAAAAACCTGGATTTGCCTTGAAGAAAGGAGAACCAAGAGTAGCGGTCGGAGAAACGGTCGTGGAAGAGTGAAAGAAGGTCGGACTGGGAGAGAGAAGGAGGCAAATGCCTTATCACAACCTTCGTTCTCTGCAACGGAGCCTTCATACCTTCCTATCAACAATTTTTCCGAATCGAATTTGAATTAATTAATTAATTAATTTTTGTTCGCGTTGATTTGAATTTTAACAGAGCAGCCGCTAATTTTTTTAATTTTAATTTTGTTTTAGTGTTTCTTTCTGCTTTTGCTTCGCTTTGTTTGGTTGGCTTGTTTTCTGTTAATTTTTCCGGAGATTTCAGATTTTCCCTCTTTTTGACGAACTTAAGATTTGGGAGGAGCGGAACGGTGTCGTTTCTTTCCTCCTTCCCTACCCCTTGCTCGATATTGGCTGGCTTGACTTGGACAAATAAATTGGAACATACAAATAATTTTTATTATTTAATTCTCCTCCCTTGAGGAATCCGACGGTAATTTTCAGAACATCAGATGGGTTTAAGGTAATATCAACAAAACGTTTTGGGAAAATGTAATAAAAGTATCACTCAACTAACTAACTTTTGCTAAACACATTTTAAGTATCACTGATAAAGAGAGTTATGTATCAAGTATAAGTATTAGGTTGTCTTAATATGTGTCCTAAGATATATGTTCTGATCTAAAAAAATATGAATTTTCATATTTAAATTTTAGTTCATCTTAAAAATTACCTTAAATAAATTAATTTATTATATAATAAGTTTTATCATAAAAATATAAATTTTTAAAATAAATTAATGATTAAAATAATATGAATACATATTATTTAAGGTCTTAATATGTATCTTAAGAGTATATATTAAGATTACCTTAAGCATATTTACTTGGCAACTTCGTACGTTATTTTCTATATATTCTTGAAAGCTTTTGAAAAGGGTAATTTAAGAGACACAAATAAAGTCTAAAAGATTTATGTCACCCTTAATTCTCTAAAACACTCTTATCTAATTCATTTATTACTCATTTGTCAATAACTTTTATAAAACACATATTTAAATAAATATAAATATAGATTATTATTTTTAATATTTAAAAAAAAATAATAAAATATTTAAAATTATAAATTTTTAAAAATTTAATTACTTTAGTATTGGTTTTACCAAAATATTGATTTGTAAATACCTTTAATATATAAAATGTCAATAAACATAACTATATAACTAAGAACAACATAATCTTTGATCTAAAAAATAGAAAGAAACGTCCGGAGACGAACTTCCATTATGAAATAATTTTTTGTTATAATTTTAATGCTACAGATTTATTGAAGGAAGTGGTTGTGATGAATTCAAGATGCTCCTGATCATGAGATAGATTTATCTCTATCCTTTCCTCTGTGAAATTCTTTGTGTATTTCTAGATACTAGATAATAAGATTTTTTTTTAAGAAGTAGTATCATCATAAAAGATAATATTATCCATAAAATAATATCAAGAAGATAGTACTTAAGTAAAGAATTAATTATAATTATCTTAATTAATTCTTGATTAAGATAATTATATTTTATATAAAATATAATATAGGATAATTATGATAAATAATGTTATCCATAAAATAATATCAGGAAGGTAATACTTAAATAAAAATAATAATTATAATTATCTTAATTCTTGATTAAGATAATTATATTTTATATAAAAGATAATGATAAAAGGTTAAGATTTATTATAAAAATTATAATTATAAATAAATAAAAATTATCATAAAGATAATTATTTTGAATAAAAAAAAGTGCAAAATAAATTGGTTATACAATTACCATAAAAAATATCCCATGATGAAACAAATGAAAATTAAACAATAACATTTAATTAATGAAAGTTACGTTATTCCAAAAACTAAAAGATTGAAGACTATATTGGTAACCAAAAAATAAAATATTACAACAAAAACAAGTCCAACATTCAAAACATTTTTCCAGCATTCAAGATCCTTCCAAGAATTAGTCTGCAGTCATTTCTCATATATTCCGATCCAAATCCAACGCATTTTTCATCTGAATATTGG
>JANLJB010000134.1:0-15045 GCA_026212285.1 Bursera cuneata
CATCCCGAAACTTCGGAATCCCAAGATAAACTCATTCCCATCAATATTCCACTGACGTGGCCCTCAAAATCCATAAAACAGGCACTAAAGACGAAAAATCCGTGAACCTGGGAAAATTACATTTTAGTCCCTTTTTCTGAAAACTCCCGAAAACCCCTGAATACTCATATACAAGACGTCATTACGTCCGTGTCATCCCGTATACGTCCCGTATACATCACAGTAAGATTTCTAACTTTGAAATCTTTCACTAACACCCCTGAATCACTGTTTCCGGAAATCCGGATTACTACATTCTAGATGCCAAGTGTCAAAGTACGTTGATGTCTAAATGAGATGGTCATATAAGTTTCAAGTCAAAGGATCATTTACTTTACCCTAGATGGACCTCCCATAGACATTTAGGAAAACTACCAATGGGATCTCGTACTAGGTCGAGTCCAGTGAATCTGTTCCTATTCAAAACAATTAACAATGTTCCCTTTCATACTTGTATAAGTATCCAATACTTAAATGTATGAGAATAATATTGTTATGCTCTTATAACCAATACAAGTATACTAGTCTATACATATTACGGATGTCCTATCTCAGTAGTACTTCGACCAGAGATAATTTAATGATAATATCTTATAAGTGCTGATATCTGTCTCACAATCATATCAGCATCATATTATCATAGGGACTTTTATCATATTATAAAATATGTAATCTAATTATATTATAATAAAAGAGCAATTTTCTTTTATTAATATACACCAAATGGACATTGTAATTGCCTCGAAGGCACATACACCAACAAACCCTTCCTTTGACACCTTATGTACTATAAGAATTTTCTAAAGCCAAATGATTTCAATTCTTCATCTTTTCTTTTATAATGCCACTATTTGCCCCACGACCCATGGGTCTAACAACTCTTGAAGCAAAGCCCATCCAATTCTAATTTTCCTAACCTAAATAGCCCAGTGAAATTTATCTCGAGTCCAATTCTTCCTAACCCATCAATTTAGGCCATATTGCAAAATGTTAAAATTCACATCAATACAAATTTACATAAATACCTTACACACCAACAAGTATTAGTATAATAATAAGTAATATGTCACATATAGAATAATTATTCTAATTTTTGGGGCTCTGCACTAACAATCTCTCACTTGCCCTTTAGGGTAAATGAGATATTTTTACAATCCCTAAACTCTTTAGATGACCATAAAAAACCTTACCAATTAGACTTTTAGTAAATTGATCAGCCAAATTGTTTGTTGCATACTGCTGCATCACACTATTGATCCATCTCTTGCATCATATGGTACTTTCGCTCAATATGCTTCCAACACTTATTGCTTTTCGATTCCTTAGAATGTAGGAGCATCATAAAGAGATAAAAACCAGGTTCCCAATTATTTTTTTAAGTTCTATGATTTCTACTCACTTTTTAGCATTTTCATCCAATAATAAGGCATTATGAGTGCACTTTCATATATTCATCATTATTTTCAATGTTTTCATTATTTTTGTTTTAGTTTGACTTTATTAGAAATTGTGTAAACATGTTTGGATAGTCATTTTCAATTGAAAACACAAAAAATGCTAAGGTAAAGGTATTACACATGTATTGCTATTCTTTATGAAAATGAGAACATTTTTTTTTTTTAATATTCTCTCTCTTTTCCCAACGTCTTTCACAAAGTAATCTTTTTTTCTTTTTCAAATTAATTTTATTATTTAACTATAAATTATATTAATACTCATCAGGTAATCTCATGGATCATTCTATCAAGAAAAACCAAATAAACTGATAAAAACAAAGAATGATAGACTTCAATGAAAATTATTAATAAATAATCACAAAGCAATAGATGTGGAATGAGTCCGGAATATGAGTATTGTTAACATTTAAAAGCTACAGTGCGGCCCAGGATACATGTAATCCTTTCCGCTTTGTTTTACAATTTATTTATGGAAAACTCAACTCTATCACAGAAGAAAAAGATAAGCTCTTCAAAACAAAATCAAAGAGAGAGTTTTAGAGAGCAATAAAAATCATTCCTAGTAAGGAGTATGCATGCTATTAAAAACTCGTCAGATTTTGGCTGAAATCCGGCCGTCAAAGTTCGTCGGTGGCGGTCAAGTGAGACAGAGGGTTAGTCTTAAAATTTGCCCGATGGGGCTTTACTGGTGCAGCTAAATTACTAAAATACCCTTATACACTATATTCTCTTTATTTTACTCATTTTAACTCCAATTTATTTCAAATTTTGCTCCAAACTTTTACTAAATTAATATTTACTTCCAAAAATTAATACTGTTTTCTCAAAAATTAACATTTATCCCCCAAAAATTTGAGGGATAAGTGTTACTTTAACAAAACTTTGAAGTTAAATATTTTTTTAAAATTTATCTGGGGGTCAAAGAAATTTTCAGTTTATTAATTTAGGAAATATTAGGAGTCTTATCGATTAAATTGACAAACTTGTATCCACCTAAAATTAGGTCTAGGGATAGTCAAAATTTTCTCTTTCAGGTGTACATAAAAAGGGTCATTCTACAGTATATTAATTATATTAAATTATAAATATAGCAACAAAAATTGTAAACATATATATATAAATTGTTTTAATTACTATTTAATATTTTTAATAAATATATATATTTATAATGTTTTATATAATTATTTATAATTTGATATCTCATTCATCTTGTATTTTAACCAAATCCATTTATAAGAGAATGTAGAGAATCCATATGATGTAGATTGCTTTGATGAAATAGTGTATATTAACATGTTTTTTAATTTAATAAATGATTTTATATTTTTAAAATTATTTAAATTTTAATACTAAAATAAATATTTAAAAAATATTATTTTACGTACCGATAATCTGATACTCTGATAGCATCGCCAACGTTTTCCTTTTTGAAAATTGATTTTACATTTCTTACCCTCCAATTGATCTATATGTTTATCTGCGTAAAAAATAAAAAATAAAAAATAAAAAACAAGTTATCACTTTGACACATACGGAATCGGGATATTCCTTTAGACCCCAGAAAAATTGAAAATTCTTGCCCACATTCCACTTGAATCTAAAACTAACACTAACTCCCCAAAACTTAGTTTCTATTAGTTATACTTAACGGTGCTACAATAAAAATTAGAATAAATACATAAACACCTCTTGATATACATAAAAAAAATAAAATTCACTCCAATTATTATAAAATAACATAAAAACCCCTATTTTTTTATAATTTTTTGAAACTAATTAATATTATGAGGGCATTATCGATATTTTATTTATTAAAATAATAAAAATAATATAAAATATTTAAAAATTTATAAAGAAAATAATAAAGATATATTTCATAAACTAAATAATTTTTTAAATTTAAATAATTATTAAATAATTTATTAAATAATTACTAAATAATTTTACTTACTAAATTTATTTAATTTTTAGTAAATAATTTACTTATTTAATTTATTAAAATATAATCATTGGAGTTCTTTATTCTTGACTATACATTTTACATTGTTTTTAAAAGGAAGAAATATAATCAAACGAAAATTATGATATTATAAAGTCTACAAAAACAAGAGTTAAATATGTAAAACAACATAAAATCATTAAAATAAATTCTCATTATTCCAATTGGGGGGTTAGATTCAAAGTTAGAAAATCATCTCTACTGGCCAGTTTAGGCAAAAGAAAATGGTGATGGTGGGACCCAAACTTTAATTCGTAACCAATAGCAAAAATAGAATGGTTAGACATTGATTAATTACCCTAACGTGGAATTTAGGAGCACACCGTGGCAAGGGGAAGGTCGCGCTGTAGCCCAACCAATTTGTTTTTTTTGAAAAAAATGAAAATGAAAATGAAAATTATAAAAGGGAAAGCTATTTAAACACCTCTATCCTTAAAAAATAAAAATCTTTTTATCTTAGAATTAAAATATATTATTTTATAATTTTAATAAGTTAAATAAGTAAATTATTTATTAAAATTAAATAAATTTAATCAATAAAATTATTTAATAAATTTTTTAGTAATTATTTAATATATAAATTATATCTTTATTATTTTTTATAAAATTTTAAATATTTTTAAATATTTTATATTATTTTATTATTTTAATAAATAAAATATCGATAATATTTTTATATTAATAATTAATTTTAAAAAATTATAAAAATATATATTTATTTTATAATTATTAAAATAAATTTTATTATTTTTAAATATATTAAAATAATATTTATATATTTATCTTAAATTTTTATTATAATATTATTAAATATAATTAATAAAAATTAAATTTTAAAAAATTAATATTAATTTTAGATTGAGATGAGTCGTGTGGATAAGTCTTTTCAACTTTTCTGGGACAAAATTTTTCAATTTTTCTGAATCCTAAATATCAATATCCCATAAGGAATCTCTCAATTTAAATAAAATAAAAAAATATGATAGAAGGCCAATCAAGATGATCCAATAATTCGAAAGCGACGAAGAAGGACCCACCAAAGCTTGGTTATATAACCAAGAAAGGGTCCACTTTTTGTCCGTTCACCAATACAAATAATCACGTTACTACAATCATTTTGTCTTCTATCTCGACTACACTGCACACAAAGCGAACGCAACCCATCTACACCTAGCCTACTTCAACATTCCACATTAACAACGGTGGCGCGTCGTACCACGTTCGACAGATCTGGCGCTCTCTTCCACTCTTGGCCCACCGTATCGTAAACCAAGACAAGCCCGTCTCTCAATCCCCTCATAACCCTCAAACCTCCTCCACTCAACAAGTCGTCAATGCAACCCACCACTTGAACCAAAACCACTTTGTCTCCGGCGCCAACGCAGCTGAACTTCACGGTGTTATCAAGCCTCACTTGAGGCGGGAATGGCGGCCTCGTTATCCTACTCCACTCGCCAAACCCAGAACTATTCCTACGCGCATCGAATCTCCAGAACGAGAGCTCAACTGCGTGGCTAGTCAGAACGTAAACATGTCCCATGGCAGCACACGCGGCCACCACACAGCCGCCGCCAGGAACCGTACGGCTCCTCAACCAGACGCCCGCCTGGACGTCATACAAATCCATGGAGCCGGCGTAGACGTGCGCCTCCGTTCCGGCGGTGGCGGAGGGACCGATCTTCAACCCACCAATAACGTAAAAAACCCCGTCAACTGAAGCTGCCAAGCAGCCGTAGCGGCGTCTGGGAGAGTGAGAGACGACGCGCCAAGTATCAGTATCTGGGTCGTACTCGTCAACGGAGGGTTGGGCCCTCGAAGAGCCCCCGGCAACGTAGATTTTCCTGGAGACGACGGCGCAAGCGAACTTTTTTCTTGGAGACAACATGGGTGATCTCGAGACGACAGACGTCGTCCAAGCATCATATTGAAGAGTTGCGTTTTTGCCAATGAGGAAAATCGAAGGCCCAATCGCAGCAACGCGAGCTTCCGAGTAGAAGCTATTGAAATTGCAATTAGAATCACCTTGAGCCTCATCCGTTGGAACATAAACGGCTTGTTTCCACAAGCTCAGAGGGCTGAAGTCTTCCATGGAGAGGGTGGCGGCGGCTAGGGAAGATCCGGAGGCGTAGACGGCAAAGACGGTGCTCTGGAGGCGGTGGAGGTGGCGGCGGAGGTTGGAGAAGGAGGGGGAGAAGAGAAGGCCGGACCAACGACGGCAGACAACGAATAGGGATGGAAATGAGGTGGAAGGGACTCGTGAAAGACATTCTAAAAGAAGGTCGTCAGGAAGAGAAGAGATGGTTGTGGCAATTGGTTGAGATCTGGCTGGTATTACAGATTTTGCGTCATTTGGGCTTGGAAAGCAGGACTTCATTAGCCATGAGAAGTGGCAAGAGTGAGAGTGAGAGTGTGAATGAGAGTTGCAGCTCTCCTTCTCTGACATTTTCATTAGATCAATCAGAAGAGTTAAAGAGACATATAAGGTTAATGAATGAAAGGCTTAGTTACTTAAACCTTGCGGGGGTATCAGATATTTTCCCATATCCTGTCTCATTTGAATCATATTTTTATTGGGAAAATTACGATAACCTTCCAATTAGATTTCAAGAAAATACTTAGCCCCACACTTTTACTAAACTAATACTTACCCCTTCAAAATTTTTAAAAAATTAATACTTACCCCCCAAATATTTGGGAGGTAGATGTTCGTTTTAACAAAACAGTGTTAATTTTTTGGGGGATAAGTGTTAGTTTAATAAAAATATGGACTAAGTATTTTCTTGAAATCTAATTGGGAGTTCAGAGTAAATTTCCCTATTTTTGTCTGGGTAATAGCCAGGAAAAGTAACGTGCCCACATATTTACCAGCATCTTTATTTAATAATTTTGTTTATTAAAAATATAATTACTGTTCACTTTTGTAAAAGCTAGTAAGCGGTAGATGCCACCTAAGCCATGTATTCGTGCAACTACTTGTATTAATTTCAAAAAGTTAAGAATTTCCTCGTAACTCTTAATTAGATTTCAAGAAAACACTTAATCTCATATTTTTATTAAATTAAAATTTATTTTTTTAAAAATTAATAATACTTTCTCAAAATTAATACTTACCCCTTAAATATTTGAGGGATAACTGTTAATTTTTTAGGGGTTTTTGAGAGTTAAGGTAGTTTAATAAAATTGTAAGGGTAAGTATTTTCTTGAAATTTAATTATAATTTTTTCTTCAAAAAAGAAATCATTTATTAAAGACGATAACATTACACTTGAGAAGAAAAATTTTCAAATATATTCCATTTTTTAGGGTTCAATTTAAAAAAATAATAATATTTAAAAATAAGTGTATAAGATTATAAGGGCAAAATCCCCACTTTTAAAAATATTTGCACTCTAATATTTTAAATTAAAATGCCTATATAAAAAAAAAAAATTAGCAAAAAAGTACTACCCATCCAATTAAATGAGTCAAAGCTTTACAAAGCAATCCCTTATCTTTCCTCCACAGATCATCACTCTTCCATCAGTCAAATACATATGATGTCCCTTGAGTTTCAAGCAACCCTATTTCCACCTTAATTGTCATTCGCTGCAATGCAATCCTCAATCATATGACTTCGTTTTCCACACCAAAAACTTGCCCAAATCCTCTGAAAACAAACTCCCCCATGAGACTTGCCACAATATCAATGTGAATTGGTCATCATTCTTGTCATTGGTTTCCACCTTCTTTTTGTCTTTTCCTCCATTGTGATTTGACTTATTCTCATTGTTTCGAATTCAAGATTTGTCTTCAGGAGAGTTTTCAGTCTTGTTCTTGCGCTGGCTTTAGATGCCTCTCAAAATATCTAGCTTTCTGCTCTTTGATGTCAACTAAGTGGTGTGCAAACCTTGACAAGGCCTCAGACTTCCTTTCATATTCCATCGCAGGACATAAAGGCTTGAGTCAACTAAAAGTGATTTCATGTGATTTCAATCTCCTTATTGTAACGATTCAGNTGAAGTAGTTCTCATTAACTAACTCCTTTAAAATTTCCCATGTGACTCATTATCAAAAATATTCTGAGCTTGTCTCTTGTCATCTCCCACCAATGACCCTCACTTCCTTTCAACATATGAGGAGCACATGTGACCTTCTGGGGGATCCTTACACTCCATAAGATTGAAGGATTTCTCTAACTCTAAATTCATACCTCAACAAAAAGTGGATAGTTGAGCCTCAAAGATGGGTTAGAGTTTCCTATATTGCTCTATTACATATATTCATCACTTGTAAGAGTCCCAAAAAATTAGAGTATTTATATTATATAGTTATATCAATACTTTGTAGAGTGTGAATTTGAGTATGACTATTTATNTTAAATGTTTATAGTGATATTTTTCAACATGGGTCAAAGAGACTTAAGAAATGTGGCAGTCTATATTTATATTATAAGGTTAGGTCTTGACTTATAAAATATTGGGCTTGAGTTATTTTATATGGGTTAGTTAAGTTAGAAGGCCTTGGAAATGAATGGGCTTTGTTAGGCTCATGGATATTTGGGTAAATAATGGTTTTACGAAAGGGTAGTTTAGGGTTTTTGGGGTTGAGATATTTTATATTGGCTTGTATGGAAAGAAGGTTACAAGGAATGAAGAGATGCGAGGAAAGAAGAGAAAAAGAGAAGAGTGAAAGAAAGATATGGAATTTTCAAATTTATTCTAAAGATTTCATTTATTTTGATTTGTTAGTTGATATTTGATTTATGATGTAATTGATATGTTTTGAAATAGTTATGTTTGATGATTGTATATAAATTGTTGATGATANTTGGGTGTTATGATATGATTGTGAAATTATGAAAATTGACTCGATGTTGAACCTTGTTCTTTAGACTGTTGAAATTTACATAGAATCATGCAATTGGCATTAGAAAGTGTAAATTAAAGTTAAGAATACTCATATAACTCTAAGCTATGTGATTTGGTGAAGATCCATTTAAAAAGAGGCTTGAATTTTTTCTTTCCACCATGGAAATTCTTCACCTAATGCTAGGAACAACTACTCCCTCTTAAATGATCTTGATTTTGTTAGAAATCCACTTGAATTTGATGAAAAATTCAATTTTGAGAGCAAGGAGGAGTTGTTCAGAAAATTTGGAGAGAAGAGAGAGAGAAAAGTGTTTTTTCATGTCAATNAGTTTGAAAATATCCAAGATATTTGCCCTTTATATACTAGGAATTATTCTAAGAATATTCCTTGTCAACTTTTACATAAACCCTTATAAAATTTCACATAACACCTTGAACTTTTTGGGTATTCAAAACAAGTTCACAAGGGCCAAATGACATGGGCTTGAAACTATTCTATGAAGCCCATTAGTGTTTAATAATCCAATTAACTAAATAACACATTTAGGCTTCTAAGCTTAATCCAATTAACTAAATAACGCATTTAGGCTTCTAAGCTCAATTTATTTAAATCCATATCCAATTTGTACTTAAATAAATTTAATGATATATCTAATATATTTAAATGCCCATTTATTCCATGAAAATCTAATTTTCAAATTCAAAGCGAAATTGGTTTGGTTAATTCTAAGTTAATCCTCTATCTCTCTCTAATTTGATAATTTCTAAAATGTCAAATCCTTTACTCCTCATTCTCTTCCATATCATTCCTTCATCGGGATGTCATCGGTGCTCAATCCATTAGACTTCCGGATATATTGGTAGTAAATCGAGTTTACTACCAATATATCTGAATACGCATGTGAGATGCATCGCGTCGTTATCAATTTATAAGACATGTTAGCTTCTAGTAAAGTATCGTGCCTATCCAATTTTCTGAAAGGATTTATAAACCCCCCTTTTGTCATATTTCAGGCGTAATTCCATGTAATAAAATCCTATGTTAAATATCACATCTGAGGTCTAGGTGTAAAATTATTGGATTATTTGTATCCTAGAGTATCACATTGTAAATATACATTGTATATTGTACGTTATTGATTCATGTATGACAGGAAATTGCACTTTTATTATTTATTGTGATTGGATTACAAATTTATATTATGTGATAAAAGTCCTTATGATGTGAATATAAATGATTTAATTGTGAGACAAAAATCACTTCACGTAATATAACATCGTTAAAACGTCCCTAGCCGAAGTACTGTCAAAACAGGACATCTGCGGTATGGGTAGACTAGTATTACACTTGTACTGGTTATAAAAGTATAACAGTATGATTCTCATACATCTAAGTATTGGATACTTATGCAAGTGTATAGGGGAACACTGTTAGCCATTTAGATACGAGAACAGATTCACTAGACTTGACCCGATATGAAATCCTATTGGTATGTTACCTAAGTATCTATGGGAGGTCCAATCAGGATAGGTGTAAGTAATCCTTAGACTTGAGACTTACATGGCCATCTCATTTAGGGATCGGTTCACTTTGACACTTGCGTGAATAACTCTTTCTGGGTTAGAAAAACACTCGTCGTTGGGTGCGCCAAAAACTATTTAGGAGTGAGTGTAATATCGAAATGGGAGATGTTATTCCAGGTATATGGAGATGATGTCACACTGGAGTCGACAGAGATAAATCATAGACTAACTAGCATTCGAGAGCGTGATGAGGATTGTCCTTAGTCACGACTCGGAAATGAGAATTTGAATTATGCGTCGTTATTAGGAAAGACATATTTCATCCCTAGATCACATACATAACATTTGGCATAAGATTAAATTATATAGAACTACGCCTGACAAAGATGGTGTGGCTTTACGTGCACTTTCAAAGAATTGGAAGGCACGGTGCTTTGCTAGAAGCCAACCATGCCTTGTAAATTATAAGGATCCGGAATTAGGTTTTTGGACTTTCGGATTGTTCAGAAAACATGATTTACGACGAACATATCCGAAAGCCTAATGGGTCGTACTCCAAGGATACTTCGATGAAGGATTGATACAGGAGTTACGACAGCGCACTTTTTCATCCGGGATAAATAGTGATTTTTTTAATAGTATTTTTACTATTCACATGGGTTTTTTCATGGGCTTTGAATATTACTCGCGTATCGTCCATTCCATATCATATCACTACCTACGTATCCTCGTACCCCAAACGTATCCTCACATACCCTCCCATATGGTACTCATAACCCATAACTCACTTCGTGTCCAATCCGACGATATAATACATGTTCCGTTTCCGTAAGTCCGTATACGCGTCTATAACGTTCCGATCTATCTAATCATCTAATGTACCTATTCGCCCATCACACACAGTTTCTATTCCCTAAGCCACACAATAAAGTAAATCCACATGCAAGTTAAAACATAATAGAAAGGTATAGCTAAAAACCCCTACCTCAATATCCGAACCGTAGCTCCTGAACCTCATTCTCTCTCTATTCCTCATCCGTATCGTAAATCCATGCGTTCCAGTGATTCTAGATGAGTCCTCAGAGTCTCGAGGTCCAACCATGCAAAACCGAGAACCGGGGGTTAAACGAATATTTTACACATCGGGGGCGTTACCGTAAATCCATAAACCACACATAAACAACTAAGCGGGGGTGAGATTGCTAACCTGTAAATACTTGGGGGTCTTTATGTCAAAACACATGATAGGGGGTAAACTGTCAATATCCAAATAGTGGGGGGTGTCCAGAAGGGGTGCAGATGCCAAAACCCAAAAGCCAGGGGGCCATCTGATATTTTTCAACAGTAGCAGTGAAAGGCGTTCGCTCGTCGAAAAACCACTAGACAGCCCGGAACGGTATACGGCCACCACCATCCGAATCGTCTCCTCAAGCTGCATCTAACGGCACCGGTGGCAAGGCGATACGGCGGCTGACGGTGGTGGATCGGAGGAGGAGGAGTCGAAGGTCTTCCGTCGATTCCTGGCGATCCAAGCCTCAGATGGTCGATCGGAGACCACCTCCGGACTCCTCACGCAGAGACGATTCCATCCCGACCGGTGGTGGGGGCTGACATCACCGGAGGAGGGAGTTACGTTTCCGATAACTGGATCTTCACGGCCTGATCTATGATGACTCCGACATCAGACAGGGAAACGGCCACCACCACTGTGCTCAGGCGACCGAGACGATTCCATCGTCACCGGTCTCAGGCCCTAACTCCACCGAAATATGAATGGTTGTCGGAGACAGCGACTTCCGGCAACCAGGGGTGTTTCGTAGATTTCTCCAAATGCTGGCCTCCGATGCAGTTTATATAGACTTTGGCCTCCGGGGGTGTTTCTATAATTTTTGAAACCTTTAAAAATCGTGAATCCCCGACTCGTCCTCATCCATTTTCCACTGACGTGACTCCTAAAATGTCACGGTTGAGAACTAAAGACGAAAAACCCACGAACCCACGTAAAATTGTTTTTAGTTCATTGTTCTGAAAACTCCCGAAAGCCTCTAAATACTCATGTACACGATGTCATCACGTCTGTGTCATCCCGTATATGTCACAAATACATCATATTACGATTTCTAACTTTGAAATCTTTTACTTACACCCCTAAATCACTGTTTCCAGAAATTCGGGTTACCACAATCTACCCTTTTTACAGAAATTTCGTCCTCAAAATTTCACAACACTGCTCGTTCCGAAGCATCCATACTCTGGATGGAGACTCTAGTACATGAAACACCTGAGTGAATGTCCGTTTCACTCTAGTCCATCACGCATCCTAATCTATAATACGCGTCCTTCCAATATTAGTGCACACACTGTACCACAAATCTAGATAACTACAGTGGTAAAACCACTCTCAAACCACTGCCTCAATCCATCTCAAGGTTCCAAATGACCTAAACCAACGCAAAAATCACTTTTTCGTCCACTCTGAACCTCACTTTTTCAGGTAGTTACCAGAAATACCCTTAGACACATCGTCACGGTCACCACAAATGCTGCTCAATATCAGAGAAATCCTCATGGCTGACCGTAAAGAGCCCTACAATACGCTATCTCGTACCAGTCTGATAGCTCTCAGAACACACAACTCCACCAATCAAGAGGTGATTTCCCTGATTTATCCCAAAAATCCATCACATATGCTTTCCCAATCCCCTCCAAACCCGGATGGTACATCCCAACTGGCCATCCATCTGAGGGTGAAAGCAACACTATACCACATCCACACACCTACCGCTCATAGACCCTGTCAAAACTGGACAATAAATCTCGGGTCTCAATCAGATACGACCAGAAATCCAAATCTCATGTAATCCTTCTCATCACCATGTGGCACATTTGCCCCTCAGAGAACGTGTTAATTCAACTATTGTGTCCATGGTGATGTTCTCTAAACTCATATCATATCTTTCAAGTCGTCAAATCAACACTACCTCAACCGAATTTTCAATCATGGATGGGGTAATATGCCAGCGTGGTACCAACTACCTGGACATATGTCCCGTTCTCACCTGTTGCATCATCTCATAACCCATCCCACTCGAGGGAGCACCCATGTACACTACACCACTTCATCCAAGTGACGGTATCACTTACACTGAAGTTGAAGTCAGTCTGACCTTCAACTCAGGGAAAACTCACTCACAAGCTTCATCCCATTCATACCTCACTCCTATTCGAGTCAATCCAATCATCCAAGCAGTCAATTAGGAGGAGCCCTCTACAAACTATCACCAATGTCTCACCAACCCAAGAAACTGTGCATCTCATTTCCTGGTCACTCCAAAGTCAGGCAAAAAGCATAAGCTCTTTAGTTCAACACTACCAAATTCCTTAAAATACCAAAAATCTGACTACAGCACCGCGGCATAACTCATCTATGCCGTGGCGTAATCTTTTTGCCTAACCGCACCGCGGCGTAACTCAACCACGCCGTAGTGCGAACTCACTGACTTATCTACACCGTGGTGTAACTCATCTACGCCGTGGCGCAAACTTTCTATTTAACCACGTCGCAGCGTAAACCAACCACGTCGTGGCGTAACTCGACTAACCAGTATGCCATCCCTCTCCTATGCCGCGGCGTGAATCTATTTCACGCTGTGGCGCGATTCCCCTGTCTCAACTCTGAATCTTGAACTGTTCATAGAATCTCATCTCCATCAACCACAACACACCTCTACTAAACCTGACACACAGAAAGCGCTCCCAGATACCGATCCATACAAGTTTCTCATTCTTCCGAGAGTCCATGTCTTCACTCCTTACAACAACCCAAATCGACTCAAGAGTCCACTACCACTCAATCCTAGTATCACTTCTCAATTCAATCCCTCCACGAGTTTACAATCCAATCTCAACTCGTAACTTTCCAAGTTTCGCTGCGCTACTCTGATCTCAATCTCTCTTTCAACCTACACACAACCAACACGTGCTTTCAGTTCTCAACTTGTTATCCATGGGTGACACTATCGTCTACTCACACCAACCTCTATCATACTGCACTCAATGAAACCGTACTCGTCCAACACCTAAGCATCTCAAAGCACACGCTCATAAGCAACACGTGAACCCAGTTCCTCAGCTGAACTCAACCACACAGAATCCAATCATCATCACTTTCACCTTTTTCCTTATCAGCTACTCACAAACAAAGCCATCCAAACTTTCGTGATTTCCAGTCGATCACTAACTCAACATAACCACTCAGGCTCTCTACCATACGCCATCCGTATGCATACATATACCATCATCTGGTTCCTTGTTCCAACCATAAGAGTACCTTTTTCTTCGTATAACCCGCTCCACGGATGTCCATCATAACATATACCTCACGTCCACACGTGAGTAACCAATCCCATTCTCAACATTCGGTTCAACATCCAAAGGTTGAGTAATCTGTATACCCTCACTCATGTGCCAACCCTCAACAACCACATAACCGAGTTCCCATTGTGATCCAGAAAGTCATGTCTTGAGTCCATCTCAAGGCACTGCTTATCTCTCTCTCAAAGCCTCTCTCATCACTTTCTCATTATCATTTCTAACCATGCCAGCCATAATCTCAGCCCAACTCATCCATTATGTCACTCATGGCCTGGCAAAACTCATCTCCCTCACTACGTGGAGGGTTACAACCAAAGATCACGTCTACATGTCGGCTCATTCTCACATACTCTCATGACAACACCTCATGAGTCTGACTTGTACACCACACGTGTACACCTTCCATGCATGCAATGAACTGTTAGTGACGACACATTCCTACTGGATACAAGACTCAACACGCTTTCCTAACGACCCCACCCATACCCTAGGTCCACAGTGTAGAGCCCGTGCTCTGATACAACTCTGTCACGCCTCGAAATCCCTTATACAGGAACCCCAGAGGTGACTGTACAAATAAATAAAATAAAATCAAAACTTTTACATTTGAAAACAGGTTACAAAATTTTTCTTTTTAAAACAGACAAATAAACACTAACTCACGACTCACCATGTCTACCCAGACATGCCCAATACCATCCGAGATCCTCTATGTGAGCTTCAGATCATGATTAGCACTTAAAAGTGTACATTTATTATGAGCTTAAATAATATTTTTTACACTTTAAGTGCTATTAATTTGAAT